>JASAMW010005791.1:0-114702 GCA_030247985.1 Epsilonema sp. ZAB3_2 | reverse complement strand
AGGCTGAGGCTTAACTTTTATCGCCCATTAATGCTGAACAAATAGGAGCTGCTCAATGCCGACTGGGGAAGAGGATCAGGTAATGGTCGTATAAAAAGAACGCACTGCATAAAGTTGGAATTTTCAAACATACTTAGGCTTAGGCTTAGGCTTAGGCTTAACTTCAATCACCCATTACTGCTGAACAAATAGGAGCTGCTCAATGCCGATGGGGGAAGAGGATCAGGTAATGGTGGTCGTGTAAAGAACGCACTGCAGAAGAGTTGGAATTTTCAACAATACTTAGGCTTAGGCTTAGGCTTAGGCTTTAATTTCAATCGCCCATTATTGTTGAACAAATAGGAGCTGTTCAATGCCGACTGGGGGAAAGGATCAGGTAATGGTCGTGTAAAGAACGCACTGCACAAACTTGGAATTTTCAAACATACATACTTAGGCTTAGGCTTAGGCTGAGGCTTAACTTCAGATCGCCCACTTACTGCTGAACAAGTAGGAGCCTGTTCTATGCCCACTGGGGAAAAGGATAGGTACTGGCCCTGTAAGAAAAAGCACTTCATAAAATTTGGAACTTTACAAAAAAACAAAATAAAATACCCCGGTAGTTGTTTTCGATCAGCAACCACATCGCGACATCGCAACTGGTCCATACAACCATGATCGGATTTACATACCCCTACACCTACAGTACCGTACCGTATGCCATATACATTACCTGGAAGGTCGCTGAATGTTTAAACGACAGCCCATTTCGTTCTCTGAGGACCAGCTTTTCAGATTCTTGCCCAACCTTCCAAATTGTTGCCACGCGCAACGAACAGATACCGTATTTCGGGTGTATATCCCCCCTATTGTAGATCCCCCCGTGGTGTATAACCCCCCATGTACTGTAAGGTACCTGACTTACCTATGTAGCTGGTCCTATGCTAGCTATAGCGACTGCCTACACCATGCTGCTATGCCTGTAAGCTTAGCTGAGCATGTCTTGAACTGAGAAGTACCCCTGTTTTAACCGCGATTCATGCCCTAAAACACATACTTTTGACCTCCTCAAAAACATGCCTCTACACACCTCTCATAAACATAAACTTTGTCCTATGTATATCCCCACCCTATTGTATATCCCCCCCTAGTGTATAACCCCCCATTGGACCTCTCAATTTTTCGTATACCCCCATGGGGCTATACACCCAAAAATACGGGTAATGCTTCTGAGCGAGCATGTGCTTCTCAGTGGGCAAATCATCGCCCGGATTTGAAGCTTTGATTAATCCGGCGTTAATCGTCAGCTCCGAGGTTCCGTGAACCAGCAACAGGCAGGAGTGACTGGACATCAGCCGAACCGTCCATTTTCCAACGTCAGGCTGGTTCACGTACCAGCCAACGCGAGAAAAAGAGGACGTGTAAAATTCCAGGCGGGCTTCCTTGCCTGAACAAAAGTTGTAGGTAGGTACTGCATTTATTTATTTAGGGATATTCCTTATTTATTTATTAATATATATTTTTTATTTATTTATTTATTTATTTATTTATTTATTTATTTATTTAGGTAATTTTTTATTTATTTATTTATTAAGTTACTAATTTTTATTTAGCCTTTTTATTTATTTAGGCTACTTACCTACTTACTTATTTAGTTTATTTATAAGCCACCTATTTATTTACTTAGGCCTATTTATTATTTTTTTACCCACCCTTTGGATCAAAAGCCTTCAACTGTGGCGTTGTGACATTTCGTTCCTCTTCCACCATCATAAACAATTCGTTCATGTCTAAATCCACATAGAAACTGCGGGTGACATTGTCGCAATCGGGCACAAATTCCAGATGCAAAGGAACGCCGAGGCCCAAACTGCCTTCTTTAGGCACATACCGATCCCGAGGCAACCTTTTAGAGCAGGAAACTAGAAATAACAAAAAAATTTGAGCTAAGTTGTGAAAAATGTAATTCGAATCATAAATTGGTTCGCCAATGCTTACGGGTCTTGCCGGCCCCTGGGCAAAGCTCCTTCCTGTCACAAGTTTTGGAAATCGACCCCTGTTCTTTCGAGCCAACGCCGGTGGATGAGAAAACCGCTAAAAGAATGTAAGAGAGTGGTTATGTGGAATAAGATGAGAATAAGAGATATAGCCAATGCAGTACTGTACTTATGTGGCAAAATTAAAACATAACATTACCACAGAAAGCAAAGAAGACAAATGATGACTCAAGAAAAATAATTTGATTTCGATTCAGCACCATTATTAATTATTGTAGAAGTTGTAAGGACAAGCAGACAATCACGTATACCTTCGTACAGTACCTTTGTGTACAATTCAAAACACTATGTACGTAGACAGCACGGTCGGTACAATAAACTCTTCTCAACCCTGCAAACTGACACGTCAACAAGCAAACAACAACAGGTGCAAAAACGTTCCAAATTTATTTATTTAGCTTCCATAGACTTTTGACAATACTTACGAAACAGGTACCGTACTTATAGCACCTTCCTTTCCTATAGTCACATCAAAAAGCTTGCATTATTGAGGTGGCATTTCTTGTACTGAATTTGATGAACATCATCGCATCAAAAAGGAGGCGCCAAGAATAGCAGGATTCACAATTTTCGGCCCCAAAAATTCTTTAGCCAATAATTCTCTTGGTCCAAATTAGCCCACGGTACCCTATCCATGTAGGTACATATTAGCCTGCTTATCGAAACGTTTCCAAATACTCAATCATAGCACTTATCGCGTGTTGATTCTGATCGATTCTGAGTCGTTTTCCGCCGACTTTGTTCGGTATGGCGCCCTTGAAGGGTCCGGCCTTGACCTGTGAGTCCAAAAGGTACTGTAGGCTGCGATCTATCACCACCCGGTACTTGCCCACTTGGGCCTCTGGGAAGAGACCGGCGTTGGCCAAAATGCCTTCGAGCAGAGTTGACACGTGAGATGTGCCGAAATTTACCCTCGGGGCGGAGATGAGGTTCGTGATAATGGCACCGGTAAGCTGAAGAAAAAGGGAAAAGAAATGAATCATTTTTTGGTTCAAACGTCTCACACGTGTTCATTTATTTATTTATCCACGAATTATTTTTTATTTATGGAGTAAACCCGGCTGGGGTAAATCCAGCCACTCACGTGAAAGACCGGGCCGTACTAGGTGGCCGGGTTTACCCCATGGCCCATAGCCAGGTTTACCTCTCCCTTTTGTTTACTATTTACTTATTTACTTATTAATTAATTTATTTATTTATTTATTTATGCCTATTTATTTATTTATTATTTATTTATTTATGGCTATTTATTTTTTATTTATTTTTTTATTTGCCTTGCCTTCGTTTACCCCTTAGCCAGGTTTACCCCACCTTTTTATTTATTTATTTAGTTATTTACAAAATAGATTTTACTTATTTATCGGGGTACCTGTCCAGCGTGAGCCACCACATCCTCTTTCAGAACGCTTCTATCCGACTTGTCATAATTCTTCAGCACCGAACTGGTAGCCAACAGTGCCCAATGGTCTAGCTCCACTTTTTTTCTCGCCTTTTCTCAGTCTCGCCAAATACCCGAGGCATTTTAACGCCAAATTCAGCCATCGCTCGTCCTTATCCAACTGGTACAGGGTTGCCAACCCGTACGCTGCCTCGCCAGGATAATACAGGGACGGATTTTCGTCATTCTTCCCAGTTTCCGGAAAGTAAAACGAGTCGAAACTGCCGTCATTTCTCTGCATCCAAGCAAGAAAATTTCCCATTTCTTTCAGCGTTGAACGCGGCGTAGTTTCAGGCACAATTTGCTCTACTAGCACCATCGCCAAGAGGCCTAAACCAGTTCCGCCCAGCTTGGCCTTAGGCCCTTTCAGGCGTACCTCTAGATTGGGAAGAGAGAAAACTGCCTGCATTTTCAAGGATGTGCCTTCGAGTTCGATAGGCCTGAGTTGTTTCTGCAGGAACTGTGTCGCTCTGACGAGGAGTCGCTTGGTCCTATCGGAATTCGGCCTAACTTTCTGGAAGTACATGGCCATGGAATAGATCGTTCCTGCGTGTCGAAGCACGTTGTAGTTGTCCGACAATGTCTCGCGAGAATCCATGCTTTCGTGATAGAGAAACTTGCCATTGTTATCGCACCTGGCGAGTAAATATTCGGCGGATAAATCGATGGCGATTTCGAGAATCGATTGGTTGAATCGACGCAGCGAATTCTGCTGCTGGAATTCTGACCGGAATTTGCTGCGATGAATTGCCTGCAATTCCGCTCCATCTTCCTCCAGCAAAGTCCGTTCCTCCTTCGCGTTTCTGATTGGCTGTTCGTTGGTATAGGCGAATAGGAAGAGGGTGAAGCAGTAGCTGATGAGAAAGAGAATCACACAGCCGAGTAATTTCGCTTTTTTTCTAGGCCGCATATTTCAAGCAAAACATGAAAGAATCAAAATATTTCTCTCACTCTTCCATTCTCTCTCGAGTGAAAGCGACGGAATGCAAATTTTAAATACCAGTCGCAGTCAGTTATTGCTTCCGCATTACATTTTCGGATTATTGCCACAATATTCGTTGTCATATACGTTACGTAACGTAGCATAGTCTAGTCAGTCATGGACTCATTCTCATTGTTCGCACTCAACACAGCAGGCTTGCTCACGTGCACGCTTTGCCAGCTAGTTCTAGAAGAAGCAGCTGCTATGGAAATCATGCTCGCTCGCTTGAACAATTATCGACGCATTTTCCCAATATTGTCAATGAGCAGCCAGGTATCACTGACTGACAACAAAGAGTAATAATAGCGTCTGGTACATAGGTACATACGTACATGCGCATGTAGCAGCTTCAAAAACAGCTGACACAAAACAATGCAAAGCAAACAAACGGTAAAATCTGTTTTATTGCAGCTAAAGCCCGTTGCGCATATTGAACTTTTTGTTTCGGTATTTTGTCTGATCTTATATAGTCATGCCGGAAGTACCTACCGTAAGAAAAGCCATAAAATAGAAATGTTTCCACCTGCAAATTGCAAAGTCCAACTTGTCACTTTTGACACAGCTGTTGCTGTCGATGTAACAGCGGTATGAGCAGTGTTATCAGCAGTAATAGAGAGCTGCTTCAGACTGTAGCCAAACTTTGAAGCATCAAGTTTACCAGTTGACAGGCCATCGCAAGCGTCGGGCCACAGATGCAGAGCATCAGTTTGGTTCATGACTGCTTTTGAAGCGACGAACACAGTTTTGATGAAAGACGTGAGGAAATCACTGGGAGCTGTCGAGTTGCAACTGACCGACATGATTTCAAAGGAACAGGTCAGAGAGCAGTGGAGAAAACTTGAACAAAGTTTTTGTTTATTACTTATTTATTTGTTCATTTAGGGTACTATGGGGGTAAACCCGGCATGGAAAATCCGGCCACCCAAATTTCAGGGCTGCATGTCTCACCAGTCAATGGGCCGATTGAGACAAATGTTATATCAATCGAATCCTTGAACTTTCCTCTTTCAAAAATGAGCTACTGTATTTGGTTATCATTTGCTAAAAGAGCAAGCTCAAAGGAGCTTAGGTGGCCAGGTTTACCCCATGACCGGGTTTACCCCATAGTACCCTATTTATTTATTTATTTATTTATTTATTTATTTATTTATTTATTTATTATTTATTTATTTATTTATTTATTTATTTATTTATTTATTTATTTATTTATTTATTTATTTATTTAAGGCCACTTTTAGTTTATTTTTACCGGCAAGATAGATCCAATATCGAGCTGATCAGGTCAGGTTTTTGGCTTTTTTCATACTCCAGTTGTTCCGTTGCAGTTTTGGCCATAATCTCTTTTTGTGTCCCGCATTTGCGGTCGCATTTTTGCGAAACTCTTTCCACAGATTTGAAGCAGGGGAGGTAGGCAATCAGCTCTAAAACCAGGAAGCGAAAAAATTACTTGTTCAGTTTTTGGCCGAACAAATTTTCGGCCTTTAGAAAACGTTTAGTCTCTTTCTCTTCTCTCTTCTCTATACCGTATTTTTGGGTTATACAAAAATCGAGAGGTCTGATGGGGGTTATACACTGGGGGGATATACACTGGGGGGGGGGGGGGGGGGGGATATACATGGGACAAAATTTATGTTTTTGAGAGGTGTGTAGAGGCATGTTTTTGAGGTCAAAAGTACGTGTTTTAGGGCATAATCGCGGTCAAAACAGGGTTATTCTAGTACAAGACATGCTCAGCTAAGCTTATAGGCATAGTAGCTTGGTGTAGGAGTAGCTATAGCTAGCTTATGACCAGCTTACATAGGTAGGTTAGGTACCTTCCAGTACATGAGGGGTTATACACCAGGGGGATATACATAGGACAAAATTTATGTTTTGCCAATGGGGGGTTATACACTGGGGGATATACTCAGGGGGGATATACACCCAAAAATACGGTAGCTCATTCAAGTTGGATTATTGTACGTACGTAAGTTACATAACGTACCTTCAAAGTGATCCACGCATAAAAATTCTAGCGCTGCCGTGGCAGAAAGCAATATTTCTTGCATGCCATGACTGGTTCTGCATTGTGTCATGCAATCACGAGCCACAAAATATACTCTGCAAATAAAAAAGGTAAACTTAAATTTTATTTGACTACATAAATCTCTACACAAAACTTCAAATCTTTTGCACCAGACAGACATTGACTGACAGCATACTGTATTATAGCATTACCTGCAAATATTTTCGAATTTATTTCTAGTGTACGCGCTCGGATTTAGAAAGCCGTTGGAGAGGTTTTTGAAGTCCACAAAATGATCACCCAATTTGCTTTGCATTTCCAGAACACATCTGCTCAAACAGGGTGCCTGTCTTTTCCTAAATAAAGAAAATACAAAATAGGTAGCTTACAATTATTTTCGACAAATATCGGGTTTTTCTCAAATTGTTTACATTTTGGAATGCGCTACTTCCACATTAGACGAATAATCAAAGCTTGACGGGAGAAAGGTCGATAAATTGATGACAAATTGTGCCACAAATGTAGAAATCAGCATTATTTTTATGTAGGTAGGATATTGATTCCTAATTATTTTCCTTCATCTTCCGTTGTTTTTCCTGGCTGCTTGGAATATCCGTGTGAGAGCATCAAGGTGTGAGCTGAGAAAGAGAAGACGCGTACCCAGTACTGGATATGTTCGAGAGATGATTACAACAGTTACAAGGCTTCTAGCATTGTAAGCTATCCATCATCAACTGCGAGGGTATTATGGGGTAAAGGCGGAAAACAAGCTGCTTTTTCCTAGGACATTACCCAGGTACATATGTAGCACGCAAACGCAACCCAATCAAGAATCAAAGTGTAACCTCCATAGTAAGTACAGTTTAGTCATTCTTGTTTCAACATTACACACCTTATAGGGTAACGTATTACTGCTGTTTTACCCTTTGTCCGCTCTTACCCCACACTACCCTGTAGGCCTGTACGTACATAAATATATCGTTCTGAGCCATAGGCAGTAATCGATGGTTTGGATCTGCTGTAGCCACGGGTGGCTCAACAATGAAGTGTCGACAGTGAGGAAAGATGTTCACTTGGATGGGTAGCGATAGAGAGCTCTGCGGGACTATGCTAACCGAGTTTGTTGTCCGACAAAATTTGATTTACAACGGATGAGATGAAGCAAAGAAGAAGAAGCGAGATTGAAATTGAAGAGAGGCGCTAAACAGGCGTGAAAATCTAAAACGTACATATTCTACGGTATCTTTCCTTTATCGTCCACACTCGAGTCGTATAGCAAATCGCATTCATTTGTGCCTGTTGGCTATAATGTTTGGTTTATAGCCATTTTGATCCAATATAGGTAATTGTGGGGCAGAAAATCACGTAGAATTATAATGTAATACTTGACCAGCCATCATTGATTTTGATCGAATTCAGAACAAATTCCGCCAGTACTCATGCTTTTGGCATACGGTAAAACTTTATTTTAGAAAAATGGCACTGCAGGGATGGAATAGGGTACGAACCATACATTACACACCTAAATACATCTAAGCAAGCACTGAATCGTATTGTTCGCAGCTAACTCAAAATGGGGCGCCGAAAAATGACGACGAAAACTGCATTTTTTCCGCACTCGGGTGTAAAAAAGACTTTTACATATTCATTTTCTACTCGCTTTTTGGCTCAGCCACTCAGCGCTCAAATCTTTCAAATCTTCGGCAGCTAATAGCGGCTTTTTTGGCACTCTCTCTTGAAGGAGGTTCGTTGTTGAAGTAAATCTCAGTCTTTGGCATTGCATTCCTTCATTTCATCGGTATGTGAAGTGAAGGGAGATGTGAAAGCTCTTGCCAACCGTTACTGAGCCAGCGAAAAGGCTACAGCAAGCTGTATGCGGAGGAAAAAATCTCAAATGAACAATCAGCTCTATGGTGTGGTGTGTTTATGTAGAGAGACAGAAGCAGGAAAGCCTGCCGATTTGAGTTTCACAGCTCACTGATTTCGGCTGTTTCCGGTTGGACCTTTAGTGAAATTTTCGGCGTTGACAAGTGACACAATAATTATTGCATGTGCCGTACATGTCATGTATATACATACAGTACATTACATACCAGATTTTGTATGCTGAACTTGAAATGAGTGTGCTTATACGTACGTTGCAAACACACGATTATACCACGTGATAGTTTGTTGATTGTACTGTATGTGGGAAAGTATACAAAAAAACAGTACTACTACTAATACATGCAGTATCCTGTAGGTAGGTACGGCCGAAGTCCATCTCCATAACTTTTAGCTGCTATGCGAAGTTATGGCAAATGCACACATTTTGTAAAGAAATTACGCGTTAGCAAAAAGCCCGCACCATCGGTCTTGATCGTTTCCCCAGCCATAGAATTTATATGTACATAGGCTTAGATGTCGAAAATAAAAAACAGAAAACAAGAGCCGCTAATTTTGAATCCGTGCTGTTGAGGAGAAGCCGGAAGTTGTTTTCACCTAAAATAATCGCCGGCGCAATTTTTCGTGCGTTCTACTGCCCAGAAAATTACACGGGGGCACGTTCTACAGTGCATGTACCTATGGTACGTATATTCATTATGCATTATACATAGAATTTTGCTCTGCTTTTGGTTTAGCTACGAACATTACAGCATAGTATTTCATGCTACAGCTACTGCACGTCTAGGTATGCTATGCTATGCAGGCAAACCACATGAATCCTTGTTTTTTTCTTATCTTTCTGTATTGCACCGGATGTGGACATATCCAGCCAGATAGATATGTATCGCTCCTTTGTTTGACACGGCGCTATGGCAAAATGGTCTTTCAAAAGTGCATAATGAATGAGAAGTCAAGCAACTCTGATTATGCCACCCTAAAATAATACACCGTACCGTACTGTACCGTACTGAACGGACTGACTGCATCCGTGTGGATATTTCACCTTGCCACAGAAAAAATTTTCTCCATTATTTGCTTCTTCCATAAACCACTCAACCAGCTACAAAATGGACAAGAAGAGGAAAACATCCCTGTTGATCTCTTTCGCTTTTCTGCTGTTTGCGAGCGCAGTGCATGGTCAAATCTTTCTGCACACTATGGAAAATACCAAGAGAAGCTTGCACCATCCTGTCACCAAGAATGCATAAGAGATTGAGAGAAGCCCATGTTTCCTTCGTTCGTACCATGTCCGTTTCCCTTTCCCTGGTACCGCATGTTCATGTTGGTACATTACTTAGTAGCTTTCAGCTCACCATTGCTAGCCATTGTATGTTGGTAACATTCACAAACTACTACACTACTACTTACATACTCTACCACTTGGCGCTTGATCGAAAATTTCTTTATGCATTCTTGCTGTCAGTAAGTTCGCCATAGCCAGATTGCATCTGGTTTGGCCCTTCGCCGGCGACGATTACGTCGAGGTAGCGACGCCCGGTGGATCAATGGGTGATGACGAGGATGAGCCGATTTTGACAAGATTCGTGAGAAAAAGAAGCGGACCGCACTTTCCACCCATGCGATTTGCATAGTTGTTCTAAACCAAGCTTGACTGGCAGGATGATTGAGGATTGCAAAACTTGAGTATGATTGTAAGTTTTGGTGAAGTTGAAAAAGTGCAAGGTTTTGTGAAATAAAAAACAGAAAAGATCTTATCTTATCTTAAAAACACGAAATAAAGTGATAAACGCAAAAAAGCATTGTTATGTGCGTATATACGTAGATGTCCGTCTGTCTGTCTGCTGCATTTATGGCGATTGTTCACAGTTGGTCTTGTACAATGACGTGATTATGACTAGATCATGATACACCCGACCGACACGCCATGCCCTTGGCTTTGTCTGCCAATAGTAATTTTATTTTAGGCTTGTTTGTTTAGTGAAGCATAGCTTCCATTTCACTGCGCCTACTTTTCTCTGTTTGCCGGAATATAAAAATCAGCATGGTTCCTTTTTCTTCTTCCAATTCCTATTGGACGATGTTGATTGTAATTTTGGCAATGACCGCAAGCCATAATAATTTCTGCCAAGGCGAAGGCAATGACGGTGAGCTACGGTAGCAGGTCTATATTTTATTTATTTATTTGTATACAGGTTTATTTATTTATTTATTTATTTATTTATTTATTTATTTATTTATTTATTTATTTATTTATTTATTTATTTATTTATTTATTTATCTAACTTATTTATCACAGGTAGTGCTCAAGTTGTTGATCACGACCATTACGATGGCAGAATTCCTGGCGATGGTATGGTGGACTCGTATCTTAAATGCGGTTGTAAGGGACTGAAAGAAAACAGGATGTGGCGCGCAGAGGCGAGCGTCACAGTGCAGGCGAAGTCCTTCCTCAAATGCTGCCAGGAATGCACCAAAGTTTACAAAGTCTATTAGCGGGAAAAGGAACACAAAGAGCCAAAGTTCTTCGTTTGTTGCATTTTGGGAAACGCACTACGCAGGGGTATGCGTAGAGAGACATACCCTTGGGTGGGGGGGGGGGGGGGGGGCGGGCCCAAGAGCGAAAGACATGTACTGTACGTACAGTACACCCTATGTTATGTACATACGACTACGTATCACATAGGTGTAATCAATGTACCTACCTAACGACGTGCAGAAGCTTTCCATCCCATCGTGTCCTTCTTCCTCCCCAGCTAAAGGGCTTTCAGCCGAAGAAATGCAAGGCGATCACCTATTGGAAAAAGACCAATGCTTGCAATTTGTTTGAGAAAGGTACAGAGATGTCGCTTGTGAAAAAGGATGGCGCAGAAAGCGCACATATTGAATGTCCAAAAGAAGAATAAAATTGTCTACGTGATGTTGAGGCCTCATCTCATTATTCTTCATACATTCCTGGTAAAAAAAAATAATAGCGTCGTCCACTGTACGTACATATTTAATGACTGATCGGCCATAGTCGTTTTTCACGTCACCACGTTCAGCCAACGTTTTAAATTCACGGTACAAAAATGTTTCAACAAACCTGATTGTAACACTTATAGTACAAATTATATTTCTGGGACCCATGCATTATTTATCTCAGGATCTAGCCAACGTAGCTCAAAGCGGTTAAAAATCTCTCGATAACTTTAGCTCGCCTGGAAAATAAAAAAAACCGCATGCGTCTACGTGCCCTCTGTGTCGAGAAATCGCCAAATTCCTTAAGTACTAAAAATGTACTAAAAAGGTACACTTTTTTCGATTATTCAGCATAAATGAACAAGCCGCAAAAATTTATAGCCTATCCTATGTAAAATTTGGAGTAGATTTCAAAAACAGTATCGGTGTTTAAAAAAAATTTAACCCCTAGTATATAATTTTGCAAAATTTGTATATTTTTGGCAATTTTTGGGTAGGGGTTAAATTTTTTGAACACCAATACTATTTTTGAAATCTGCATCAAATTCTACATAGGATAGGCTAGTTTTAATGAAAAAGTATTTGCGGCTTGTTCAGTTATGTTGAATAATCGAAAAAAGTGTACATTTTTAGTACTTAAGGAATTTGGCGATTTCTCGACACAGAGGGCACGTAGACGCATGCGGTTTTTTTTATTTTCCAGGCGAGCTAAAGTTATCGAGAGATTTTTAACCGTTTTGAGCTACGTTGGCTAGATCCTGAGATAAATAATGCATGGGTCCCAGAATTATAATTTGTACTTTAGTTTCCGTGTGCATCAGGCTTTCAGGCACCTATAAAATCACAACTTTATCTTCCTTTCTCTATCTTGTTCAATCAATAGGCACTCTTGTGGCTGCCTTTTTCTCCTTCCAGCAAGAACCGTAAACTCTGCAATAAGTACCGTATTTTTGGGTGTATATCCCCCCCATTGTATATCCCCCCAGTGTATAACCCCCCATTGGCAAAACATAAATTTTGCCCAGTGTATATCCCCCCTGGTGTATAACCCCCATGTACTGGAACGTACCTAGACTACCTATGTAAGCTGGTCATAAGCTAGCTATAGCTACTCCTACACCAAGCTACTATGCCTATAAGCTTAGCTGAGCATGTCTTGTACTAGAATAACCCTGTTTTGACCGCGATTATGCCCTAAAACACATACTTTTGACCTCAAAAACATGCCTCTACACACCTCTCAAAAACATAAATTTTGCCCAGTGTATATCCCCCCCCCCCCCCCCAGTGTATATCCCCCAGTGTATAACCCCCCATCAGACCTCTCGATTTTTGTATAGCCCCATGGGGCTATACACCCAAAAATACGGTAACTCCGTACTAATCATGAAGTTCTCCATGCTGTCTCTTCTACTGTTGTCCACTTGTCTCCTTGGATTATGGATTGGACAAGTCGAGCCTAAACCGAGACCCTACGTCTGTTGGAAAAACGATAGCCGCTTCATTTTTCCAATTCCGCTGGATTGCCGCAATGTAGGACCGAACAAGGTTTTCTGCGACACACGTTGCAGTAAAGGCGTATCATTTGGATGCAACGCCGGAGGTCAGGGTCAGAATTGTCGATTTTGCTACGCCGATCCGAAAAAGTGTTGACATTACACGAATGTGTATAGTGTGAATGTGAAATGAAATTTATTGATTACGGAATAAGCTAGGCAGGCACCATGGGAACGAATTCCGGGCTTTCCGGTTTATGGCGTGTTCACCAGACGAGACGAGTACATGCTTCATGTATGTAGATACGTCGGACGTACGTCCGTACGGACGTCTGGTGAACGCGCCATTAGTTTTCTATAAAAACAGGGGAATTGGAATTGGAATACGTTTTGTGTTTCCGTCTTTTCCAAAGTGGTGCTTTTTGCGGAAATTCCCTGTTATTTACGGAAAGTCTTGGGCTGAAAACCGGAATTCGTTTTCCAAGGAAATGAATGGCTTACGTATTGAGAATTACAGGTTACGGTATGAATTGAATTAGTGCCCATTTTCCTGTACGAATTGCTTTATTTGTATACTTTTGTTAAATAAGTTAGTAAATATTTACGACAGTGGAATTGCTACGTCAGTAAAAAAACTACAGCGTTAGCATCGACGATTTGTGCTTTGCTTGCTTTCTTCTCGATCTTGGCTTAGGATTCCGCTTCTGCCTCTTCCTCTCCTGTTTCCTGCTGTTTTTCTTCTCTTTCTCTTCTGTTCTCTTCTTGAGAAAATTGCCAGTGCGCAGGTATTTCCTCTTCCCAATGTGGTTCCGGCATACGCTTTTCGCCCAGGCAGGCCGTGACGTACATGGCCTCCTCCTTCACCAAACCTGAAGCCCACCTCACCCATTGCTTCCAGTATCCCCATGGCTCATCATGGTCTAGGCGGCTGCATATTTTTTCCACCAGGTTTTCACAAAGTTGCTGTTGTTGCTGGAACAAAAAAGTTGTATCTTTGTCATTGTCAGAAGTTATGGTTTCTGTTTTTCCAAGGGTGTAGGGTAGCGTGGGGTAAAACTGGCCATTGGTCAAGTCCTTCAAATCAGTCAAACCTTGGTGGTTTTACCAAGGTCTTGATTTTACGTTTTATCCTATCTGCCCCTATTTATTGGGTATTACGGAACCTCTACATTGGTTAGGATACTTTGGGGTAAACCCGGCCATAGGAAAATCCGGCCACCATAGTTTCAGAGCTGCATATCTCAGCAACCAATGGACCGATTGAGACAAATATTATGCCAATCGATTCCTTGAACTCTCCTCTCTTTCAAATGAGCTGTTTGGTTCATCATTTGGCTGAGACAGGAAGTTCGCAGGAGCTTAGGTGGCCGAGTTTACCCCACGACCGGGTTTACCCCATAGTACCCTGTTTACCCATAGTACCCTATAGGTAGGGTACTATGGGGTAAACCCGGACACGGGGTAAACCCGGACACCTAAGCTTTTCTGAACTTACCGCTTCAGCAAATGATGAATCCCCGGTAGCTCATTTGAAAGAGGAGAGTTCAAGGAATCGATTGCTAGAATGCTTGTCTCAATTGGTTCATATGGCTGCTGAGATATAGGCCTACTAGGTGTCTGGGTTTACCCCCCCCCCCCCCCGTGTCCGGGTTTGCACCACACCACAGTACCCTATATATTTTTTGTTTTACCGTCAGAAATCTGTCGCATCTTTCCTTCAAATCCTTGTGCGCGTTTTCTCTCAGGTAGTCCCACAGTTGAGCCTGGCCCGTTTCTCGACATGTCCAGAATTTGTTGAACTGCATCTGCACTGACGCTTCATCTCCATAAGCGTGTCTGGAGAATTTGTCCCATTGCTCCTCGAATGATTGAGATGCGCAAACTGAAAACGTATATAAATGATACTAGGAGTGGCGGTTAACTCCTCCCGGATTTCAAAGTCTCCGACGCCAACTGGTTGTGCAACCGGTGACAACCGACATATGGAGGAGTTGTGCAACCGTTGACAACCAACACATAGCAGTTGTGTAACCGTTGACAGCCGTTGCCAGGGTTACGCACTTTTCATATGTTGGTTGTCAACAGTTGCACAACTGCTATATGTCGGTTGTCAACGGTTGCACAACCAGTTGGCGTCGGAGACTTTGAAATCCGGTAGGAGTTAAAACTAACCCCTCCTCTACTAGTATTTTCACTGGTAAAAGCATTGTGGAAAAATTTGAAAGAAAAATTTGCGACCAAAATGCTTTGGTCGCGGCGACCATCGGAATAGGGGAGGGGTTAACGTAAACGTCATGGACCAGTTGCGCGAAGAATAATTATGGGTCTTCTATTGTTACATAACTATTTTTATTTGATATTTTTTGCGACCTTTTCCAGGCTGATCTACTTTCAGTCCCAGTGAAAAATCAACCATGGACAAAAAGATTAGCAAAGGCAAAAACAGCAGGGAAGTAATTTCAGACATAATTACAAACTAACCCTCTCTTGTTACTATTGCTGAGACTTTATGGCACAAAGAAACTCTTGAAACTGAACTCCTAATTTGTACTTTTGTAATTGCTCTTTTGAACGTGCGTAACTCTTAATTTCGACTCGCTTTGTTTCATTTCTCTTCCGCCTAAAATTAGACCCATTTCCGGTTTCTAATTTCCTCAACTTATTTGTTCGCGAACGCTCAAACGCATAGTATCGATTTAGAAACTTGTTTACAACTCCTAATCTGTCACCTGACTGTCTTGTCTTTGTAATTACCGTAACCAAATATTTTAGTTTATAGTTAATTGTAAATCCTTGTTGTAACAAACATATGTGTGTTTTTAGGGCCACAAGATGTGAAATGACAAGTCTTGACTAAAAGGGAGAATAAAAAATGGAATCACAATCAACCACGAATTCTTCGTCTGCTGCATCTCATCGCATTTCCAGCGAATCTGTTACTGTTGGGGACAAGAGAAAAAGGGTGAATAAAGGGTTCTGTGGGGTAAACCCGGCCACCTAAAGCTCCTGTGAACTTGCTTTCAGCAAATGAAGAACCGCTCATTTGAAAGAGGAGAGTCCAAGGAATCGATTGCTATCAAACTTGTCTCAATCGGTCCATTAGTTGATGTGATATATACAGCCCTGAAGCATAGGTGGCCGAATTTTTCCTTGCCCGGGTTTACCCCATAGTACCCTAACATGTAGAGCACCGGCTATTCGCCACTTGCGCTAAGATTTCTAGGTGGTCGCGTGGCCCTGCGGTGTTTAGTGTAGGTTTAGATCGGTGCTAACGTGTTGTCGACGTTTGTTCGTTGTCTTTTATTCTCTTCATTTCGCTCCTTTTCCTCTGCCAGATGGCTGAAAGACGGCGATTTCCCCTTTCGACACCAATCTAAACTTACACCATATGAATAAAATATCTACGGGGCCACCTTCTTTTCTTATCAATCACCCAAAAATCTAAGCGCAATTAGCGAATACCTACCTACCTATCCATATGACATACTGGCATACTGCCCATCCAGTGATTGAAAGACATGATTGCTTTATCATTTGACCCGTCAAAAAAGAACTGCAGCAAGCTGTGGTCTATCCCTCAGCGAACGAAGAATTACGGTAGAACGTATAGTATATCACAGTTTGCTGCAGCTCTTTTTGATGGGTCAAACGTGGGATTTTTAGTTTTACAATGCGAAGTGTCACGTGTGCGGAAGGAAAGTGTCAAGTCCGAACTTCTTTTCGTCTTGTGGAATTGAGGGGTTGCGCCGAAGGCTGTGGATGGGTGCGCTTGCACCTGACGCGCTGAAGTCGAAGCGTTTTGCAAAGGTAAGGTACTGTGGGGGTAAACCCGTCCACCTACTGCGCTCATTCTTTCTACGTGGGTGGCCCGGTTTACCCCCTCCCCAATAATCCTGGGTCGGGTTTACCCCGCGATACCCTTTATACTTTTAGTCATGAATTGAGTTGTCATTGAGCTTGATCCTTTTCATTTTCAAACCGCCCCCAATAATTCTTTCAGTCTATTCGCCGCCAGCCGAAAGATCAAAGTCACGAGTTCACCCAGACTGCTCCCATAATCTATGAATGAAAGAAAAAGGTTGTCGTCCCTATGTGAACTCGTGACTTTATGTTTCGACTGCCGATAGAACGCTATAAGTTAAGTAGTTGAAGGCGATTTGAAAGGAAGCGACCTTGTGATGGTCAATGACAACTCAACTGGTGGATAGAGATTAGAAGGGTAATGCGGGCTTAACTCTTCACAATCACGTCTACGGCTATGGCTGCACAACTTTTCCAGTAGTGTAGTACTCTACTACATGGGTACCAATTAATTCTAGTTGTAATTATACCCGCTGAGCTATTTGTACAGGGTGTATCAGAATTTACTCGCCGGATGTTTGTGCTTATATCTCCCCACCGGAGTGTAACATTCGAATGCGGTTTTTTGCGTTGAATAGCCAAGGCTTCAACGTTGATGAAGCCAAAATTTTAGCTTCCTAGGTTGCATTATCATGGCGCTGTAAGCGGTCAAAGTTGCGGCGCCTTTTTTGGCGCAAAACGGAGGCAGGGCACTGAGACGGGGCAACGGATTTGCATTTTCGCTTTTTTCTCGCTCTTTCAAGTCTGTTCACCATTCCACGCTAACTTTTATGCATTTTTGAGCAGTCGTGTCGAAGATAGACTTCAGTTTGATCACCACGGCATCAGCGTCCCAAGGAAAAGCTTGGATGACCGAATTTTGGCTGTAACACTGTTTGCTAAGTTCGAATCTGCAAGAGAAGTGGCATGGAGATGGAAAACTCTACCGAAACTTGTGCTCCAGATAAAAACTGGGGAGGGGAATACTGTGGAAGGAAAACTAAGGAGAGAACTGGGTTAGGTAACCTGGGGAGACAAAAACCGGAGCCGATCTGTACCTGGCCGCCTGCAAAAATGTGTGAAAATTGACGCTTTGCAAATCGAGCTGTTTGAGCCGCTTCCTGTTGGCCTAGAAAGCTGAAATTTTGACTGCGTCAACGTTGAAGCCTTGGCTATTCAACGCAAAAAACCGCATTTGAATGTGACACTCCGGTGGGGAGACATAAGCACAAACATCCGGCGAGTAAATTCTGATACACCCTGTATATTACTCTATAGATGAAACTATCAAGAATACATACATAGATTGTTGTATGTGTACATACAGTGCATAGCAGTCCATGCATGAATGACAAACGATAAACCAGAGACGTATGCACGTATCTATTTTTTTAAGGTCTGTGAGCGCCACTTCGGTTCCGGTCGGCCTTCAACCGACCCTGAGAACGAAGACTTCTTTCCCCACCTCAACCTGCATCCGAGGCATTCTGGCTTCAATCAGGCAGACTTGGAAGAGCTGCAGAAAGAGTTTAAAGGGGGGATCTGGCAGGAATTTAGTACGGGAAAGGCCAATTTCATATTTTTGACTTTTGAGGGTCCTCTCAGGCGTAAAATTGCATCCTCTTTCGATCTAATCCCACATTCTGGAGTCAATTTTGCCTTCTGTGAAGCGGCGCCCCAGTTAGGACGGGGATTTCGCAACCCTTTGGCCTATTTCGAGCTTTCTAACTGGGGCGCCGCTTCACAGAGGCAAATTCGGCTCCAAAACATGGGTTTATATCGAAATCGGATGCAATTTTACATAGGTAGGTGCTTTCAAATGTTAGAAATACGAAATTTGCCTCCCCATACAAACTTTCCCGCCAGATCCCCCCTTTAAGGTGGAATGCGCGGTTTGCAAAAAGCCGCATAAACTGCCGTGGCGTTTCTTCCCCTTGCCGTGCGAACCGACCTTCAGAAGGGAGCTGTGGCTAGCGGCTTGTGGTTTGGAGGAGATTAGTGGAGGCAGGAGTGTGATGGTACGAACAAGAATGTACTGTATATAGGGCTATGGGGAAGAATAGCGGACGCAATGTAAAGGAATAGGGTACTAGGGGGTAAACCCGGACACATAAGCTTTTCTAAACTTGCCGCTTCAGCATGTGATGAACATGGTAGCTCATTTGAAAGAGGAGAGTTCAAGGAATCGATTGGTAGAATACTTGTTTCAATCGGTCGTATGGTTGCTGAGATATATTAGGTGTCCGGGTTTACCCCACAGTACCCTAGATGGAACTATGGGGAGATCCAATTTCCCTTTCCTTGAGTTGTGTTAGCGCGGGTAATTTGGACCAGGCTTGGAACAAATTACCCCCGACCCAAATTACCCCGTACTTGGCCGTTCATATTTGAATAACTTTTAACACATACCGCGACCTGCCGTCATTGCTGGCAACAAGTCGTTCAGCTGTTTTCCGTTCGTTGTTCGATTGTTGTCCGTTTACAGTATACGGTGTTGTCGGTTTGTTGTCCGTTCGGCAACAAACCGACAACAAACCAACAACAACCGACAACCCACATAAAACGTACAACACTTTGTTGCCAACAATGACGCCAGGTCGCGGTATGTTTTTAAGCCTTGCTTTTTCCAGGTGTGCAGCGAACATTTTGCCAACGGCCGACCTTCCACCGACCTTTCCGACCCAGATTTCGTTCCCCATCTGCAACTACCCGCATCAGCAGCCAAGAAACTGTCAGTCATGCAGCGAGATCTGAGCGAATTCAACAAACCACCCACCGCCTCATTTCCTTCTGCCCAATCTCATTCAGCATCACCAAATCATGTGGAGGTAGTGGTCAAGAAGAAGAACCCATATTCTGACAGCGTAGCAGCTTCTTCAGAGCAAGAAGAAAGATATGGGATGAAGCGGCAATTATTGCATCCTGCTTCGAAGAAAAGGGATAAGAAAATGTGTGACCAGGAGTCTGCGAGTAATAGGCCTACTACGTCGAAAAACAAGCAAGCGTATGCCGCCAATGCTTTACGACTGTGCGAACAGGATCGGGTTGCCCTTGAACAAGTGTTCTTTCGGAATCTTAAAGGGGGGATCTGGCGGGAAAGTTTGTATGGGAAGGCAAATTTCGAATTTCTAATTTTTGAAAGCACCTGCCACCTACCTATGTAAAATCGCATCCTCTTTCGATCTAACCCCATGTTCTGGAGCCGATTTTGCCTCCGTGAAGCGGCGCCCCAGTTAGAAAGCTCAAAATAGCCAGAGTGTTGCGAATTCTCCTTCCTAACTGGGGCGCCGCCTCACAGAGGCAAAATCTGCTCCAGAATGTGGGGTTAGATCGAAAGAGGATAAAATTTTACATAGGATAGGCCCCTCAAATCCAAAAAAATATCAAATTTGCCCTTCCCGTACTAAATTCCCGCCAGATCCCCCCTTTAATCAGGGAACAGAGGAAGAGAAGAGAAGGGAGATACTAGTTTACCGCGACGTGTATCAGCCCAAGAAACGCAATTTTGCAAGAAGTAGGTATATCGTTCGGCATGGAACGGCTTTGCCACCAAGGTCAGTAATCCTTCCTCCTGGCCAAAGACGTGTACAGGAGGAGGAGAAACGACAAGTGAGAACTTGTGTCGCATTCGGATTGGAGGGAGTTGCTTCTGGACAAGGATTTGAAAGCATGCAGGAAGGACGACAGCAGCGGTTGGGAGGAGGAAATGTATTGGTAATGAAAAAGGATTGGTTCAAGCTAAGATCAGCAACAGGCAACGTGAAGAAAGATCACTATTTCACGCGCCAAGTACCGAAATATGGAGAGGAAAAAATGGAGATGGAACCTTCTGGGATGGGCCAAGGCCCGTCGGCTTTTAAATTTGAAGCAAGGAAAGAAGCGATTGTTGGAGGGGCTACTGTAAAAGTGGAGAAAATAACACCTCTTGAGCTGGAGGAAATGGTACAATCATCTGTGAGACCCCTGACCACTGGCCGAGTAAGTGTAAAAGAGGAGATAGATTCTTTTGAGACGGAAGCAGCGCCGTTGCCAGCCGTAGAACTGATGTCTGCTGGAAACTTTGGTACGGCAAAGGAGGAGCCTATTTTTGCTGCAGAAATGTCGGAATTTCAAGTGGAAGAGCATGAAACGAAGCCTGTGCGTGTTCCTGGCCCTCCAGCTCTTTGGGCAAAGCGACGCACAAGGAATAACTCGCCAATGACTTGCTATTGGTGAAGCCTATTTACTTTCCCAACTGCTGAACCTGAGCTACAGGCTGAGATGAACCATGTGCTAGTTGTTGTTCAGTGATTCAGTGAAGGTGATTTGCTTGGCTTGAATAAGAAAGTTAAAACGCGATGTCTGGAAGGATTCAGTATTGCTGTACAGTACCGCGGACAGGGGGGTAATTTTCAGTTTTCTGCTGATGACGTGAGCTGATAGCCCAACTGATTTTACGTATTTTACAAAAAGACCGGGTCGAAAATTCGCACCCAGTCCTGAGATATAAGGCCTCAAAGTTGACCACAATTTGACCTTAAAGGGGGGCTCGCACAAAAAAAGTTGGTGTCGCGAAATAAAAAATAAAAGTCAGAATATATGCAATTTTTAATGACAAATTTAAAAATAAAAAGAAAATTTTAAAAATTCCTTAACAGTCAGTTTTTACACGCACTTGAAGGTTTTGGAGGCCCCTTAGACCTTAAAAACGTCCGATATGTAACTTCTTAACCCCACTATCAGATTCCCCATTAAATTTGCTACAAAACCATACTTCTTTTTCCCTAGAGGTGCACCACGTATACATTAAAGTAGTCAAAACCAACCACAGGTTTGCCCTTTTGGCTACTGTTCCAGAACATCAGCTTATACTGGGATATAAGAAAAAGCTGGACTTGCAGTCAGTATTTTTGCCACATGACATATAGTGACCCATCTCTGATAAAGAACACATGAATGGTTTTGTAGCAAATTTAATGGGGAATCTGATAGTGGGGTTAAGAAGTTACATATCGGACGTTTTTAAGGTCTACGGGGTCTCCAAAACCTTCAAACGCGTCTAAAAACCGAATGTTAAGGAATTTTTAACATTTTATTTTTATTTTTAAATTTGTTATTACAAATTGCATATATTCTGACTATTTATTTTTTATTTCGCGACACCAACTTTTTTGTGCGAGCCCCCCTTTAATTTTTCACTTTTTCACCCTAAAATGGGGGTAAATAGCCCCACAGTGGGGCTTTGGGGCTATAAATTTGCACACACATAGACCCTATGGGGGTACATGTTCAGACAAGTTTTGAGCCCTCCAGCCCTCTTGGTTCAGGAGTTAAAGCTGTTTTTGCTGAAAATCCGAAAATTGGAAGTTTTTCATAATTTTCAAAATTTTGAGAGAGTTAGTCCGTGTGCCCGCTGTTTTATTTCTGAATCTTGTAGAGCAGAAAATTTTCTACAAGATAGGCTACATTTGAAAAGAAAGTCACCTATGGGAAATTTTCACAGCAAGGCCTCAAAGAGTGGCAAGTAAGGGTTTTAAGAGTGTGCGTTTTCCCCATTTTTCAAGCTAACTCAAAAACATCACGGATACTCTCTCCTCAAAAGTAGCCTATCTTATGTAAAATTTGATGAAGATTTAGAAAAAAGTATTTTTGCCCCCAAAAAGTTAACCCCTAGCATATAATCTTACAAAAGATGTAATTGATTGACAATTTTTGAACATTTTTGGGGTAGGGTTAACTTTTTTGGGGGCAAAAATATTTTTTTCTAAATCTTCATCAAAATTTTACATAAGATAGGCTACTTTTGAGGAGAGAGTATCCGTGATATTGTTGAGTTAGCTTGAAAAATGGGGAAAACGCACACTCTTAAAACCCTTACTTGCCACTCTTTGAGGCCTTGCTGTGAAAATTTCCCATAGGTGACTTTCTTTTCAAATGTAGCCTATCTTTTAGCAAATTTTCTGCTCTACAAGATTCAGAAATAAAACAGCGGGCACACGGACTAACTCTCTCAAAATTTTGAAAATTATGAAAAACTTGCAATTTTCGGATTTTCAGCAAAAACAGCTTTAACTCCTGAACCAAGAGGGCTGGAGGGCTCAAAATTTGTCTGAACATGTACCCCCATAGGGTCTATGTGTGTGCAAATTTATAGCCCCAAAGCCCCACTGTGGGGCTATTTACCCCCATTTTAGGGTGAAAAAGTGAAAAATTAAGGTCAAATTGTGGTCAACTTTGAGGCCTTATATCTCAGGACTGGGTGCGAATTTTCGACCCGGTCTTTTTGTAAAATGTGTAAAATCAGTTGGGATATCAGCTCACGTCATCAGCAGAAAACTGAAAATTACCCCCCTGTCCACGCAATTCTCAATACTACCTGACATCGCATTTTAATTGTGAAGGTTTCTGCGTTTCTGTTTCTAATTATTGTACTTGCTTTGCATTGGATAAGGACATTGTTTTTGCTCCCGATTTGCATTGCGATTGAGAAAATGCTACGTCGCTCTCATGACTGAGATACTGCTAATCATTGGAGTATTATAACTGCAGCTTTAGCTTAGGCTGTAACGAAACGAACAGAGCAACATAACATCGCAGACAGACAGAGCACGGTTTCGTTTGGTTATTTTCCTGAGACAATAGTGGAAGAAAATGGGTCAACAGCAAAGCGGAGGAAGCGGAAAAGGAGGAGGGGATGCGGATGAAAATAAGGTGACAATATTGGCATTTTTTTACTATAAAATGACAGTTTCTTTCTTCCTTGTGTACGTGCTGACATTGCATTATTTGCCTATCTTATTTGTAGGACAAAAAGCGCAAGTATGAGCCACCCATACCAACTCAGATCGGAAAACGCAAGAAGCGAGGCAAGGGACCAGACGCCGCTACGAAGTTGCCGCTGAGTAAGCAAAAGTTAGGCCAAATAAAGGCCCCACTCAACGCGAACCAGGAGTTTTCAATATTATGAATCAGCTGGACTACTGGGTGGGGTCTTTATATTGTAAAGTTTCTTTGTTTTCACCTGGTTTGACAATCTCGTATTGTCCATTTTGCGTGGATTATATTTTTTGTGAGCCATGGACATCCACGTACGTCCATGGACTGCGCTAGTTTGACATCTCAGTCAACTTTCAGCCTACTAAGGGACTTGTAGTCATAAAAGGATTAAACATAGAGCGACATATTGCATGTTTTACAGTTACTCCGCACACCAGATGTCGTCTACGTGTGTCCAAGTTGGAACGCATCAAAGACTACCTATTGATGGAGGAGGAGTTTATCAAGAATCAAGAACGACTCAAACCTCAGGAAGATAGACAGGAGGTAGAAAATATGAAATCTTGGTGATGTTCATTGCTGGAGAGAAGTGAGCCCGCCCGTTGCCCGTTTTACCAAGAATGTACAGAGTGTCTCATAATAAACCATCCACCTTTCCGTGCATGTAACTCTGGAACCACACCTTAGATTTTCATGCGGTCTTTTCTATTTTGTAGCCAAAGCTTCAACTGAGATCTGTACAAAATTTCAGCTATTTGGTCCACATACTTCAGAAATTGCAACGGTTTGAATCCCGAAGCTCAAAATAGGCGTTTTTCTTTAGTATGGAGGAAAATTTCTGTCTTAATTTTTCAAGATACCCAGTTCAATGCGTTTGCTATGCTGGCACAGGGCTATTGCATGAGATACACATTTCCTAGCATTTTGGAACATCTTTTTTCATTACGAGACAAATTTTAAGTTAGACCATGCACAGAAGACCCCTAATCGGCACTACCAGTTCCAAAAACCCTCGTTTTTTGACCGCCGGAAAAAGAAGGTGTTTCAGCAGCTTCCAGTGGGCCTATTAAAAAGCTAAAATTTTGTACACATCTCAGTTGAAGCGTTGGCTACAAAATAGAAAAAACCGCATGAAAATCTAAGGTGTGGTTCCAGAGTTACATGCACGGAAAGGTGGATGGTTTATTATGAGACACCCTGTATATTGCATACTTCCACGCGAACGTGAGTAGGGGTGTCACGGGGTAAACTTGGCCGGTTTTATTGGGTGGAGTAAAAAGGAACGTGTAGGGAACCGTGGTATAAACCCGGCAATGGAAAACCCGGCCACCTAAACTCCTGTGAACCTGCTTCTAAGCTAGCAAATGATGCACCAAATAGCTCATTTGAAAGAGGAGAGTTCAAGGAATCGATTGATCTTATATTTGTCTCATTAGTCCATTGGTTGCTCTGATATGTAGCCCTGAAGCTTTTAGTTTGCCGGAGATTTTCCATGGCCGGGTTTATCCCACAGTATCCTGTTGCAGTTTGTGTAATGTGCGTCTAAATTTGAAAATACAGGAAGAGCGCACCAAAGTGGACGACTTGAGGGGAACTCCGATGGCTGTGGGAAATTTGGAGGAAGTGATCGATGATCAACACGCGATCGTCAGGTACTGCTTTCGCTTAGCAATCTTAGTGTGCAAATTACGTCAGGAGGTTTTAAGCCAAGATCGGTGGGTACCCCCCCCCCCCCGACGTAATTTGTACGTACTGTCCTTATCAATTTTTTGAGGATAGCCACTGAGAGTTGACAATGGAACTCGAGTTGTGTTGCGTAAAATAGCAAAACAGGAAAGCTCTCTTGTTTTTCTTTCTTTTCAGCACTAGCGTGGGCAGCGAGCATTACGTCACGATCTTGTCATTTGTGGACAAGGAGCAGTTGGAGCCGGGTTGCGCCGTCCTTCTTAACCACAAGACCCACTCGGTCATCGGAGTTCTGGCGGATGACACGGATCCGATGGTGTCAGTGATGAAACTGGAGAAGGCTCCACAGGTGCGCAGTAAAAGTAGGGCGCTGCACACGAGCTCCCAGAAAGCTCCTAGCGAATTCGGACCGTACCGCAAGTCAACCGGACCGTACCGCAAAAAGTACCGCAAGTCTGTGCTGTGCGGTCAATAAAAGAGCACGTGCAAGCTCAGTGACGATGTACAGGAGTGGGAGTTTGAGAAATTGAGCTGTGCATTCAGATGTGGTCGTGCGCTAAGAGGGGTGTAAGTAATCCCGTACTGCGCTGCGTGTTCGACTCACGCACTGGGCTGCCCAATTTTTCAAACTGCTTCTCTTGTGCTCACATGTCTTAATAGAATTTGGACCGAGTTCGGAGTAACTTCTTCGCTTTGAGCCGAAACGAAACGTCAATTGCTCACACACGTCTTCGAATGACAAACTCGGCTGTTCACACGTGTACGTTTCGGAAAACGGAGCGAGTTCGGTGTGAACGCGGAGATTTTGCGTACAAGCATAGTCAGGGCTCCGAATTCGGAGTTCACGTCTGTGGTGCCCCAGTGTCGCGGTTGCACAGAATCGGTTTACTTACTTATCTTATCTTATCTTATTGTTTTGATTGATCTTCCATGCTTTTTTAGGAGACGTACGCAGATGTGGGTGGTTTGGACTCTCAGATTCAAGAGATCAAAGAATCCGTCGAGCTGCCCTTAACCCATCCGGAATACTACGAGGAAATGGGCATCAAACCACCCAAAGGTTAAATCTTATCTCATTAGTTGGTCTTATTCGATAGTACGCAGAGACTCCGAGCATTTTGAATTTTGTGCGTAAAGTTTACAATCATATGCTATTTTTGCAAGAAGTGTACTGTGGGGGTAAACCTGGCCCTGGGACAAACCCGATTACCTTATACTCTTGTCCGTTCTTTCTACGTGGGCAGCCGGGTTTACCCCGTGACAACCCTATGCCACTCGGTCCATTGGTCGCTAAGATATTCAGCCCTGAAGCTTAGGTGGCCGGGTTTACCCCACAGTACCCTACAGGGTGTATAGTGTTTAGACGCTTGTCTTTGTTTTCAGGCGTGATTTTGTACGGGCCACCCGGTACCGGTAAAACCCTGCTGGCGAAAGCCGTGGCCAATCAGACGTCCGCAACTTTCCTACGCGTTGTCGGCTCGGAACTGATTCAGAAATATCTCGGAGACGGACCTCGCCTTGTGCGCGAACTATTCAGGTAGGGTACTCCGGGGAAAACCCGGCCACCCAGTACATACTGGAGGCACCGACTAGGAAGGAGGGTAGTGTGGGGTAAATCAGGTCATGCCAATAGGGTAAAGCGGATCACCTAGTCTGACCAGACAGAGTTCGCTATGGAACTCAAGTCGTCCTGCGTAAAATGGGAGTACACGAAGCACGGACAAAAAATATGGATTTGTGATACTATTTCACGCAACGCGCTATAAATGCCATTAGCGAACTCTTACTGGTCAGACTATGGTACTAAGGGTAGTCTTTCTCTTTTTCTCGCTAGTAGCCTTACCCCACCAGTAATAGAATGGCCGGATTTACCCCTTGACATTGACCCCTTGACATTTTGTGGTCTGTTTCGATTCCCTGGCACATTCGGCAAGTTTTCTTTCTCGACTGTACGAATAACCAGTGGAGAATTTCTCGATTGTACGAACCCAGTCAGGGTAGCGTGGGGAAAAACGGTCAAGGGGAGAAATCCACTCAACCTGACGGTTTTTCCCCCTCCCCCGTTCGAGAACATGGCTTGTGCGTGTGTAGAGCAGCCTGGGAGAACTCCCGTGATGTTGATGCTTTGGTTGGTCATAATATGGCTTTTGGTACTTACTTCTTTCTTTCTTACCGTCCACGAAGGAAATCCGCTCACCCTATGCCGGTTTTACCCCCTCCCCCGTTCAAAAACATGGCTTATGAAAGTGTGTAGAGCAGCCTGGGAGAACCCATGAGGTTGATGTTTCAGAGTGGCGGAAGAGCACGCGCCTTCTATCGTGTTCATCGACGAGATTGACGCAATCGGCACGAAGAGATACGAGTCCAATAGCGGAGGAGAGCGAGAAATACAACGGACGATGTTGGAGCTCCTCAACCAACTGGATGGCTTCGACTCCAAAGGAGATGTGAAGGTACAAGTGAGGGGGGAATGGGAAAGTGGGCTAATGTTTCAAATAGAGCATAAGAATGCGTATGTTGAGAGCTTGGATAGTTCGGTGTTGGCTGAGTTTAGTTCTGAGCGTTTGCAAAGAATGGGCTCATTTTTCAGAGACATAGAGTTGTAAACCCGGCCTTGAGAAAATCCGGCCACCTAAGTTTCAGTTCACATATCTCAGCATCCAATGGACCGATTGACACAAATATTACATCAATCGATTCCTTGAACTCTCCTCTTTCAAAATGAGCTTCCATGTTTATCATTTGCTGAAGCAGCAAGTTCAAGGAGGAGGAGGAGCTTAGGTGGTCGGGTTACCCCCATGGCCGGGTTTACCCCACTGTACCCTATTTGTATACCGTATTCCTTCTCTCTCTTCCTTGCTGCAGGTTGTCATGGCGACGAATCGTATGGAGACGCTAGACCCAGCCCTTATTCGACCAGGTCGCATAGATCGCAAGATCGAGTTTCCTCTACCCGATGAGAAGACCAAGCGACGAATCTTCCAAATTCATACGAGCCGAATGACCCTGTCGGATGATGTGAAGTTGGAAGAATTCGTGATGGCAAAGGATGAACTGAGTGGCGCGGATATCAAGGTAATACTCACAAATAGATGGGGGAGGTGTAGGAGTTGAACTCCGGGGTGGAAGGAAAAGGGCATTTTACCACTGAGCTATGGGGTGAGACACGGAGAGATGTGAAACAACTGAAAAGAATATACAGGGTGTTTCATAATATACTCTCCGGATGTTTGCTTCTCTATCTCCACAACGGAGTGTCATTTTCAAATGCGGTTTTTTGCAATTAGTAGCCAAAGGCTTCAACGTTTTGCATGCAAAATTGCAACTTGCTAGGCCAACAAGAAGCGGCTCAAAACAGCTCAGAAAGGCTGACCTCAGAAATCGGGGCTGACCCAATATTGTACCACAATAAAGAGCATACTCTACCATCCAATAGCTAATAGGTTTTCATATCCTGTTCAATATCCCATGTAAGACGCGGAAAAGCCAAATCTACTGCGCCATTGTGAAGAAAATTGAAAAAAATTATCCGTCGAGTGCTAACTTCGGCCTTAGCCTGGGTTTATCTCCCATAGTAAAAAAAACCGTAAATTTTTGGGTCCGAAAGTTTGAGCTTTCATTACTTCCTTGGTAGTAGGACTACAGGGCTGAAATTTTGCCTGCAGAACTGTAGAAGCCTTAGCTACCAATTGTTAAAGAGCGCACTAAAATCGAACGCTCGGTTGATGAATGAGAGGCACAAACATCCGGAGAGTTTATTATGAAATACCCCGTATTTGTGATGGTGAAAGATGAGAAATGAACGCCATGGGAAAATCCGGCCACCTATTTGTAAGTTTCAAGGCTGCATATCTCAGCTGACAATATTGCCCGCTTGAAACAAGTATGATATCAATCGATTCCTTGACCTCCCCTCTTTCAAATGAGCTATTTGGCTCATTATTTGCTGGAGCAACAAGTTCGAAGGAGCTTAATTTTAGGTGGCCGTGTTTGCCCCATGTCCATGTTTCGCCCCAGTACCCTTCAAGCTTTGCTGTGCGCCAAAAAAGCTTAGGTGGCCGGGTTTACCCCATGACCGTGTTTACTCCCAGTACCCTACATGCTGTGTACTGTAGCTCTGTTCATTTCTGTTGCAATAATTTCCCACATTCCTAACGCCGACTACAGTTAGCTAAGTTTGTTATGTACCTCTAGTCTGAGAGCGTGTACGTATTTATAGTCGTACGTGTTTTGTGCTTAGAAAAAGAAAAGTGGAAACGTTTCGAGCGACTTTTTGGAATAGGCCTAGGTGCTGGCAATAACTAACAAAATGAGAGCGTGTTCAATGAGCACTAACATCGGTCGGAAACTATCAATGGTGTCTGTTTGCGTGACGGAGATTTTTTACATTTACTTTCCTTTTTCGTATGCCAACTTTTTTCCTTTCTTTTGCCGTTTGATTTTGGCCTTTTCTTTTCTTTCCGACCGATGTTAGTGCTCATGTGAACACGCTCTTATTTTGTTAGTTATTTCCAGCACCTACTCCAAAAAGTCGCTCGAAACGTTTCCACTTTTCTTTTTCTAAGCACAAAACACGTACGACTACAAATACGTACACGCTCTCAGACTAGAGGTACATAACAAACTTAGCTAACTGTAGTCGGCGTTAGGAATGTGGGTATTGCAGGCCATGTGCACTGAGGCTGGACTGTTGGCGTTGCGGGAGCGTCGAATGCGAGTTTCCATGGAAGATTTCAAAAAAGCCAAGGAAAATGTGCTGTATCGAAAGAAAGAAGGCGCTCCGGAAGGACTTTACCTTTAATAGCCTATTTACAATACTTTTAGACGTTCTTGTCCATTATGGAGAAAAATGAAAGCGTTCATGATGATGTTTTGTACTAATGATCGGCTATGATTTTTTACTGGTCTAAGTGCTCTCGGTATTCTTTCTTTGTGTTGTACAAAATGCTAAACTGATGAGTGACAATTCAAGGCGATAAAAAGTTTCTGAGAACGTTATTTGAGACTATTTTATTCACGTACTGTTCTGCGACAATACCAATTCAGGTCAATATTGTCTCCTGTTGGGAAGGTTGGGCACACCTTGAGTTTGTAAATCAAAATAATCGATACAATTTAGTGTAATTTTCCGTAGATAGCCCCATGGGTCTATTACAAATGGTAAAAATAAATTGTAAATTGTAGGCACCCCTCTGTACACCATGGTTGTTGGGGTTTGTCTTGTTCAAAGTGGAGTTATTGCAGTTTGAAGGTTGGGTGGTCCGAATTCCCTGGTGGTCCACTTTCCCCCATACTACCCTACTAAGTAGCAAATATTTAAACGTACATCTTGTGTGAAAGATGGCAAGTTTTCACGGGAATAGAATTAATCCAGGTTTGCTTTCAGCGATCTTTTTCAGATTTTTGTACGCTGTCCCATCATAGTCAATGCGATTCCAGCCGATCTCAAGCAACTGCAACTGTTCGCATTCAGTCAGCAGCGACTCAAGTGCAGGCAGCGAAGCATCAGACAAACCGCACGATCTCAGCCCCACTTCCTTCATGCTGGGGAACTGGGCGAGTTCACGAAAGAAAGCTTTGAAGCCCGATTCACTCTTCCCGAGAAGTCTGTTCCCGTCGAAATCAACCTTTGGCAGATTGGGGCAGATTGGCCGCAATGACTGGAGAATTTCCACCGCGACAGGTGCTGTCAACTGGCAATTGATTAACCGAAGCTTCTCCATCTCTCTGTACTGATCTCTGGATGATGAGAAGTGGACGGAGAGAGTTCCAGTACCAATGCAAAATGAATGCAGCAAGAGCTCTTGGATGTGTTTCGAGGCAATTTGCAGCATGTCAGGATCGAGCTCTGTATTGTTTCCCACCAGGCTCAGCGTTGTCAAATTTGGAGTAGCCTTCAGTACCGCAGACAGAAGAGAAAAGGCCGAGTCTGCATCTGATAGCAGAGAATAATCAACATTCAATATTTCCACGCTTTCGATCATTGGCAACTGGACTACTGGAGACTCTGCAACATCCGTGCCATCAGTCTGATGAAGAAGCTCAATCCGGAGCACTCCCACGTTGTACGAAACGATGTATGGCAGAAACTGCGCCATCTTGACTGGGCTTCCACTCAGCCACCACCGTCCGATTCTGTGCCTCTTCACCGCCTCCGCAATTCTGCTATATGAAGATGGAATGTATGCGAAGGCGTCAACGTCTACACCAAGAAGATAATCGTACCACAGGGAACAACCATCGCCAATAGCGCAATGTGATGGATTCAATAGCTGTATATCAGACAGTGGGAGGGCAAAGGAGTCCCATGCGTTGACTATATCGAATGAATACTTAGTATAATAGTACATTACGTTAAGGTTGACAGCGTACTGGGACTCAGTTGAGCATTCCAGCTTCAAACGTTGGATCACAGCAAGATTTGTAAGAGCCAGATAATCGAAGTCGCTCTGTCCTTCGAAATAATTGTTGCACTGCTCGAGAAAGGTGCGCAGATGGTGTGGGTACTCTGTGGCGATGAAGCCAAACAGAAATAAGAAGGTCTGCTCCAGACTCGACATCAACCAGTTTTCTTTGCCTTGGTCACTGAATATGTCCAGAAAATGCCGAATTTGTCCAGTGCCGTCTCGGAAAAAATTATTCAGTATATCACGGAAAAATCGGTGGATTTTTGAAGTCGGTGCATCAAAAAGAATTTCAAATTCATGTCCAAGGGCAATTGCTGCGAAGAACTCTTGCATGGTTTTGTGAGAAAATGAGAAGGATTTGATCGTGTTCGTTCCTGTCGTAGTGTTAGTGTCCTCAGTGACAAGAAAGCCAACTGCTTCCATCAATCGCCAATCAACTTTATACTGGTCAACCGTTTTTTGACTGAAAACAACAGTGCCTTCGTCGCTTTCTGTCAGGCCTTTCCATGCCATGGAACCAAGGCGAAGAATATTCTGCTGACTTGTCCAACAATCTTCACGCAATTGTTTGTCTTCTGGGTGAGCTTCATTATAAGTTTTGATAAGCTTCGCGGACAACTGCTTGTACAGTCGATATTGACTGTTAGTCACTTTCGCATATCCAATCATCATTGCTATCAGCAGAAGCAGCGGAGGACCCAAGATAGTTTGAAGACTTTCGTCACCTTTTAACTTACTAATAAATTTGGTCTCTTCTTCCTGGGAAAATCCATCCAGCTTGGGAAAGTGCTTGTGCACAAATTCTTCCATCTGTTTCAAGCTGAGAGGCTGGATGTAGGCAATCTCGTGTTTGCACATTATTTCTCCAACTGTGTGTGGTCGTGTTGTGATTATTGTAGGGCAGCTCATCACCAGTTCGCCCTCTTGTGTGAAAATGCGATGGAGTTCATTACAATCACCTGGTGCTGCTTCATCCAATCCGTCCAAAATTAGCAGGATACTGCTTATTTGCAGATCTAGAAATTTCAACAACTCTTCGCCACTGTTGATATTTAGCTGTTGCAATGGACGGCTCCTTTCACACATCCACTGCCAACAAAGGTCAATACAAGAGCTCAGCTTCTTGCCTTTCATGTCACGCAGCTTCCCTATGAGCACTAGCCTGAAACCAGCCAAGGGTTGCGTTGCTGCAAACTTCTTGTTGGCCCAATCCCAGCAGATTTTTTTTACCAGTGTGGTCTTTCCACTTCCGGCGTTACCTTGGATGATTACTGGCTGGCCAGTTTTGGCTGCGTTCAGGCAAGCGTCGTAGTCCTCGCTGATTTCCCCTCTGAGGCGTCTGTGCTTCGTTCGCATGGTCAGGTTGACGTACAGCTCGTCGATGGGCAGGTTGGCGCATGGCAAGTTTGGTATCAACTGAATTGTGGCAAAGAGGTTGTACAGCTGGATGGTGGCAGCAAATATGCCGTGATCCCGTCTTTCCCTTGGAAGTGTGGAGGGAGTGCGAGTGGGTTTAATGCGGAAGTCAGCTTGGATTGGTTCTGTTTCTTGCAAATCTGGTGTAGAACTGTGTTTCTGCCCAATTTCCTGGTTTTTGGATAAAGTATCATCTGGAACTGATCCTCCTGGTTGGAAAGCTGATGTCTGTGTTTCCGCTGTTCCTGCCTGCTGGACAATCGCGATATTCTGATTCTGTCCTTGAAGATTGGTCACATTTCCCAGACTGCTGCTTTCTCCCATGTGTAGGGTGCCTTGAACATTGATTACATTGATTGTTCCACCATTGGAAGCTGTCAGATGAGATGCTACTGCAGCCTGGTTTTCATTCGATAGCTCCCTGTCATTAGCGGAAGTGATTCTCTGATCAGATGAAAGAGTGGAGAGTGGAGCGATTGGAGTAGAGCCAGCTGCTTGTACAACTGGCAATTCCTCTCCAGCTTTGTCGCTGCTGCAAGCAAGAAATGTACATAATACGAGAGTGCCCCAGGTGGTTTATTTTTGAAATTGAAAGGGTATACACGAAGCTTTACAGTAATGCATCCTTTTACATTCACATGGGATATTCTTACTTTATCTCCATGATTCTAGTAAGTTGTATGTGAAGAGAAAGAGTGCAACCAGCCAAAGATTAGGTTCTTATTCCGCCAGTGAGTGAGTAGAATTTTGGAGCACCTTGCACGCAGCTACATGTACCACATACTTTGCGAATGCAATCGCTTCTGGAACTTGGAATTTTAGCTGAAAGCCTGTAGTTATAGATGACAAAAACTGACTCACCTGTTTGCAATCGTGCATAATTTTCACTGTTTTAAAGGCGCAGCTATACAACGCAACGGCACGGTAAATATGGAGAGACAAGCGCAAATGTGAAAAAGTTGAGGAGTTTTGTTACGCACGCACTACATGGACATCGCAGTAAGTCGTATGCTACAGGTATGCAACGATTTTGTTTGCCTTTACACTTGGTTCGCACTGATTGGCCAGAGATAAGACAGGGTAACGCGTGACGATCATGTGAGGTCAGTCTGCCATTCCTGTTGCACCCGAATCCGGTCGGTCTGCTTTACCGTATTTTTGGGTGTATAGCCCCATGGGGCTATACAAAAATCGAGAGGTCTGATGGGGGGTTATACACTCACACTGGGGGGGATATACAATGGGGGATACTGTAAACGGGGAAATTTTCGGACGGGGGAAATTTTCGGACAATTCGGACAAAAAAATCTGTCCGAAAATATTACCGTCCGAATTTTTTGTATGTGCAGCATATTTCTATGTACACAGTACGTACGTATGTACAGTATGTATTGCTAACTGCCCGCCTTTATCGTTGTTCATTGGGTGAGCAAGTGCAGTACACCCATATAGTATTGTGCCTGTTTGGTCCGCATTCATAGTATGCTCACTAAATACTAGCACAAGCTCGCCAATCGCTATACGTATGTACAGTCTACAGTACGTTCGTACACATACGTACGTAATACAGAAAATGTCGCTGTGCGTGCATGCACATTGAGGTCAGACATCTGTCCGAAAATTTCCCCGTCCGAATATGTTGAAAAAGCCTTCTGTCCGAAAAAAAGACCGTCCGAAAATATCCCCGTTTACATATACACTGGGCAAAATTTATGTTTTTGAGAGGTGTGTAGAGGCATGTTTTTGAGGTCAAAAGCATGTGTTTTAGGGCATAATCGCGGTCAAAACAGGGTTATTCTAGTACAAGACATGCTCAGCTAAGCTTATAGGCATAGTAGCTTGGTGTAGGAGTAGCTATAGCTAGCTTATGACCAGCTTACATAGGTAGGCTAGGTACCTTCCAGTACATGGGGGGTTATACACCAGGGGGGGTATACACTGGGCAAAATTTATGTTTTGCCAATGGGGGTTATACACTGGGGGATATACAATGGGGGGATATACACATACACCCAAAAATACGGCATTCTCTTTTGTGGCTGTTCCACTCTCTTTTTACTTTGCAAAAAATTTAAGACTGGGTTTATCGAAGAGGAGGGTTTTGCTTTGTTTCGCTGCGGATAAAAATTGTCCGCAGCGGTTCAACTCCGGCCCAGAGTGATGTGGCCAAAAAGCGACAGCGTGAGTGGGACGACAGTTTGGGCAAATAAATTTTGTTCTGCCAAGCCCCATTGGCAAAAGAAAATTGTTCCATGCATAGTTGAAGCTACGTACCTACTACCTATGTACGTACAAGCTGTTCATACATACCGTACATTATGATAAAACAAGGATGAATATTGGCCAAAAACAATTTAGAGATAGGCCAACTGGAATTTTAACCAAGTCACTTTCTTTGACAAGTCAGTACTTAGAATGCACGTAGGTTCAAAACAAAATAATATCACACTAGTTGAACTTGTTTGGCGGCAACGAACGTTGTACTACAGTTGAACTTGTTTATCATTTGAACCTTCGAAATCGTCTTCTTGATGCGCATCTTTAGTGTACAGTAAAGTGAACCACTCACTCGAGCTGACTGGCCACGTTTTAGTGGGCACTCGATATTTTGAAAGGAAAATTTATATTCTTTCCCAAATCCCACGTTCCAAGTAACGATTTGAAGAAAAATGCGATCGCTTCCTCGAGCTTCACTGCTGCTTTTTCTGGCGGTTTTAATTGCTACCCTTGCTCATGATGATTACGAATATTTTCACCCTCCTCCTCATCGCTTTGGAGCGTTTCTACCTCCACCGCCACTGCATCATCTCAGACCACCCCGAAGACATAGGCCTACTACTGTAAAAGGGCAAATGTTCGGATTAGACTAAATTTCGGACAGTTTGATAGGAAACAGAATTTGTTTAGAAGCTAATGCCTAATGCGTCAGAATACTAGCGTTTTGTTATGACTATCTATATACCATCATGTTTTTATTTTGTTTTTATCCGTTTCTATCAGTCTGCCTGATCGCTGGTTGGTTGATCGTTAGACCCGTGATCGCGTCGTGTTCGTTGCGTACTGTAAACGTTGATCGCTTGCTGATCGTTGGCTTCAAACAAACAACCAGCAATCAAACATGTCCGGGCGTAAGAAGATCGAATGTCCCGTTTTGTCCAAACTTTTATAGTCCGAATATTTCTCATTTTACAGTATTTACCACCACTTTGAGCGCCCTCCTCACCACAGAAGGTCCGGCTATGATCCCCACCCACCTCACGAAGTGCGGGGCAGATCTGGTCAGGTGGGCGGCATGGTGAAGTGGACGGTGATGGCTTGCACGCTGCAGCAGTTTTAAGGGAGTTCACTGGTCGTCAAGAAAGGCCTGCTGGCGTTCAACTAAGGGAAAGACTGGCAGAGGGAACGTCGTGGATTCATGAAGAACCGTCGAACGAAAGAGGAGGACATTTTGAAGGGGTATGTTTTATGGCAGCAGGGTACTGTGGGGTAAACCCGGCCATGCCTTGGCCACATACCTAATCTCCTTTGAACATGTTGTTTCAGCAAATGACGAACCCTAATTCATTTGATAGAGGAGAGTTCAAGGAATCGATTGATAGAATATTTTGTTTTAATCGGTCCATTAGTTGCAAGTTGCAAGCTGAGATACTAGAGATTGCTATGCTGCCATGAAACGTATGTACGTATGTAATAGTTGGCCAGATTTTCCCATGGCCGGGTTTACCCCATAGTACCCTTCAAGATCTTTCTATCCGTAAGCCAGCCACCCGCCCGCCTGCAACTTTACGTACCTAGGTTAGGTACGTACAGTACTACGTTCATGCATACCATACCGTATACATTGGAAATTTTTTTTCGCACAATCACGATACATTCCGAAGGGCCCAACAACACGCTGATGCTGAAGGTCCTGTAGTGTAGACGTGGTTCTTGCGCCACCTGAGGCGAGAAATCGAGGGTAGAATCGGCGACAGTAGCAGAAATCGTGATATTTTGAAACTTGTCAGTCAACTGTCGCGGTAATAGTGGGTGTGCTCGCACTATGGTGAGCAGCAAGTCCCAAAGTTACTGCGAAGGTTCTTATATTGAAAATTGAAGTATAGTCCTCTTTGCATAAGGATCTTTAGGATTTGTGCCCACTAGCGCGAAAATGCTTTGCGCGTCGGTCACTTGCGCGATTCCATATGGGCGACGAGATAGATGCGCGCCGTTTCACTTGCGCGATTTAATTGGCCGCGACACTCCATTTTGCGCAATTCTTCATTTGCGCGACATCCCACAAGCGCAATTGTATGTTTGCGCGATGCCCCAAAAGCGCGATTCATGTTTGCGCAATGCTCATGTGCGCGAAATATGAACTTTGCTTAATTCTCTTTGGCATTCCACGCCGCCTCAATTCTGAATTTAAAGTGGAAGGGTAGCTGAAGCTGGATTTCGGGCAAACAAGTCTGATTTTGAGCAGCTCGAATTTGCACAAACTGCGGCGAATCAGCAGCCGTTGTCTCCACAGCCCCAGCACAGTCCTTGTCCATACATCGCCATCTGAGCTTGCACTTGGCAAAGCGCTTTTCTCCTTTTGGTAGCTGTGATCTTGATTACAGTAGCTATCGTTATTCTTTGACGTTTTGAACAGGGAAAGCATTGCGCTTGCAACTTCTCCATTGTCAATAAAACATAAGTATGTACCGAGCTGTCATGTAACAAATGAGTATGACAATGACAACGTGGAGGGAAGTTGGGGCCGTTACTGTGTGCGCGCGACTGCATTGTATTTGAATAGCAGACTGCTTTCAGTCTGGGACAACCATTGGAAAAGAACTCGACCCCACAAGAAAAGCAACACCACTAAAACACCATTTCTATTGGTCGCGCAAATGAGAATTGCGCAAATGCAGCGTCGCGCAAAGGGGCATTTGCGGAAATTTTTTTCGCTCAAAGGTGAATTCCGCGCAAAATGGAGGGCACGCTTTCGGGAAAACGCGGACTTTCCACGTCGCGCAACTGACACTTCGCCCTTTTGATTTCGCCCATCTGGGTGTTGCGCAAGTGAATTTCGCTCTACTGAGAACACCCCATCTTTAGTGTTTCTCACAATTGGCATTACGATTGAGATAATGCAACGTCGCTCTCATGACCAGAGTTGCCAATGTCAGTACTATAGTACTAGATTTGGTACTATTTTGACTTGTCTAGTACTCAAAAATTGGCCTAGTACTTTTAGTACTATTCTAGTACTATTCGGGTGGAGGCTGGGGGAAGGGAACATTTTCAGCTCAGTATGGGAAAATGGCCAATTTTGACGCATGTTTGGGCCTATTTTCAAAAATTTTCTCGCCTTCGGCGAGGTATTGACCAATATCTTTGTATACAATGCCCCCAAAAAGTAGCGAAAAGCACAAAAAATGGTGAAGAAACGCTAAAAAACCATGATTTTTCTTACAAAATGAGATTACTAGAGCCACCCCATTGCCTTCAATCGCAAATTTTACCTCCCCAAAATTGATTTAGTACCAATTTACATCGGCCTAGTACTATTGGCTCCTCAAGACCTGGCAACCCTGCTCATGACTGAGCTAGAGACAGACACACACGAGACAGACAGACAGACGAGAGGTTTGGTTTTGTCATTTTCGGAGAAAATTGTGGAAGAAAATGGGTCAACAGCATGCAAAGCGGAGGAAGCGGAAAAGGAGGAGGGGATGCGGATGAAAATAAGGTGAAAATATTGGCATTTTCTCCCATAAAATGACATTTACTTTCTTCCTTGTGTACGTGCTGACATTGCATTATTTGCCTAGTTTGCAGGACAAAAAGCGCAAGTATGAGCCACCCATACCAACTCAGATAGGGAAGAGCGCAAGAAGCGAGGCAAGGGACCAGATGCTGCTACGAAGTTGCCGCTGAGTAAGCAAAAGTTAGGCCTAATAAAGGCCCCACCCAACGCGAACTAGAAGTTTCGGTCTTTATATTGTAAAAATTGCTTAGTTTTGTTTGGTTTGACAATCCACACCGGTCCCATCCCTCGTGGCCGCACGAGGGACAGCAGGCTCTCGAAGCGAAAGAATAATTACGGTAGCCTACGTGCGTGGTAAAAACGAAGTCGACAAAGCGCGCAGCGAGCAGAGGAAGAAACGAAGAAGCGCGCGCGTCGTGGTCTTCGTTTTTACCACGTACGTAGGCTACCGTAATTATTCTTTCGCTTCGAGAGCCTGCTGTCCCTCGTGCGGTCACGAGGGATGGGACCGGTGTGGATGATCGCATATTGTCCATTTTGCATGGATTAGTTTTTATGAAACCATGGACATCCACGTACAGTCCATGGACTGCGCTAGTTTGACATCTCAGTAAACTTTCAGCCTACTAAAGGAACTTGTAGCTTGTAGTATAAAGGATTCACACAGGGTGACATATTGCATGTTTTACAGTTACTCCGCATACCAGATGTCGTCAACGTGTGTCCAAGTTGGAGCGCATCAAAGACTACCTTTTGATGGAAGAGGAGTTTATCAAGAATCAAGAACGACTCAAACCACAGGAAGATAGACAGGAGGTAAAAAGTATGAAATCTTGGTAAAATGTTCATTGCTGGAGAGATGTGAGCCCGCCCGTTGCCCGTTTTACCAAGAATGCATATTGCATACTTCCACACGAACGTGAGCAGGGGTGTCACGGGGTAAACTTGGCCGGTTTTATTGGGTGGAGTAAAAAGGGACGTTTAGGGAACCATGGCGTAAACCCGGCAATGGAAAATCCGGTCACCTAAACTCCTGTGAACTTGCTGCTAAGCTGGCAAATGATGCACCAAATAGCTCATTTGAAAGAGGAGAGTTCAAGGAATCGATTGATCTCATATTTGTCTCAATTAGTCCATTGGTTAACTCTGATATGCAGCCCTGAAGCTTTTAGTTTGCCGGAGATTTTCCCTGGCTGGGTTTATCCCACAGTATCCTGTTGCAGTTTGTGTAATGTGTGTCTAAATTTGCAAAATACAGGAAGAGCGAACCAAAGTCGACGATTTGAGGGGAACTCCGATGGCTGTGGGAAATTTGGAAGAAGTGATCGATGATCAACACGCCATCGTCAGGTAGGCCAACTGCTTTCGCTTTTATCTATTATTGATGCTAACCACTGAGAGTTCGCTATGGAACTCGAGTTGTGTTGCGTAAAATGGCAAAACAGGCAAACTCTTCTTTCTTTCTGTCTTTCTTTAGCACGAGCGTGGGCAGCGAGCATTACGTCACCATCTTGTCATTCGTGGACAAGGAGCAGTTGGAGCCGGGTTGCGCCGTCCTTCTTAAAGACCGAAACGGGCCTGACAAATCGCCGAGATTTCCTCACCATTCGATTCGTCGTCGCGTGGTCATCAATTTGCGCCAGATTTTGTCTTTCTAGCTGCTCTGTACGTCGAGATATTTCAATTTGCAGTTTTGGTTTTCCCCTTATTTTACTCTGTGATGAGGCATATCTTTTCGTTGCGCCGTCGTCTTTTTTGTTTCTTTCGTTTTCTCTTCGCTCTCCGCCGTCTGCGCGAGCGAAGCGCGACCGGAAAAAAGACGACGGCGCAACGCAAAAGATATCCTCGTCACAGAGTAAAATAAGGGGAAAACCAAAACTGCAAATTGAAATATCTCGACGTACAGAGCAGCTAGAAAGACAAAATCTGGCGCAAATTGATGCCCACGCGACGACGAATCGAATGGTGAGGAGATCTCGGCGATTTGTCAGGCCCGTTTCGGTCTTTAACCACAAGACCCACTCGGTCATCGGAGTTCTGGCGGATGACACAGATCCGATGGTGTCTGTCATGAAACTGGAGAAGGCCCCACAGGTGCGCAGTAAAAGTAGGGCGCTACACACGAGCTCCCAGAAAGCTCCGAGCGAATTCGGACCGTACCGCAAGTCAACCGGACCCTACCGTAAAAAGTACCGCAAGTCTGTGCGGTCAATACAAGAGCGCGTGCAAGCCCAGTGACGATGTACTAGACTGGGAGTTTGAGAAATATTGAGCTGAGTAGTCAGATGGGGTCGTGCGCTAAGAGGGGTGTAAGTAATCCCGTACTGCGCTGCGTGTTCGACTCACGCACTGGCTGTCAAATTTTTCAAACTGCTTCTCTTGTGCTCACTTGTCTTAATAGAATTTGGACCGAGTTCGGAGTGACTTCTTCGCTTTGAGCCGAAACGAAACGTCAATTGCTTACACGTCTTCGAATTGCAAACTCGGCTGTTCACACGTGCACGTTTCAGAAAACGGAGCGAGTTCGGTGCGAACTCGGAGATCTTGCATGTTGAAGCATAGTCAGGGCTCGCTTCGAATTCGGAGCGAATTCGGAGTTCACGTCTGTGGCACCCCAGTTCCGCGGTTGCCCAGAATCGGTTTACTTACTTATCTTATCATATTGTTTTGATTGATCTTCCATGCTTTTTAGGAGACGTACGCAGATGGTGGGTGGTTTGGACTCTCAGATTCAGGAGATCAAGGAATCCGTCGAGCTACCCTTGACCCATCCGGAATACTACGAGGAAATGGGCATCAAACCACCCAAAGGTTATCTTACTCGCTATCTCATTTACTGGGCTTACACGATATCCGAGAATTTTGCATTTTGTGCGTAAAGCTTTTACAATCATATGCTACTTTTGCAAGTAGGGTACTGCGGGGGTAAACCTGGCCATGGGATAAACCCGGTTTCCTTGTGTGGGCAGCCGGGTTTACCCTACCCAGTGGCAAGCCTATCTATGCCACTCGGTCCATTAGTCGCTGTGATATGCAGCCCTGAAGCTGCGGTGGCCGGATTTACCCACAGTACCCTACAGGGTGTATAGTGTTTACACAGTTGTTTCTTTTCAGGCGTGATTTTGTACGGGCCACCCGGTACCGGCAAGACCCTGCTGGCAAAGGCCGTGGCCAATCAGACGTCGGCTACTTTCCTACGCGTTGTGGGCTCGGAACTCATTCAGAAATATCTCGGAGACGGACCTCGTCTCGTGCGCGAACTCTTCAGGTAGGGTACTGTGGGGCAAATCAGTCCGCCTTCTAGTACTTAATCGAGAAAGAAAATTTCCTTCCAGACGTGCCAGGGAATCGAACCCTGGTCCTCTCGCTTTCCAGGCGAGCGCCCTACACATCTGGATTGCCTAAGTCATACAGTTTTCTATTTAGAAGATTTTCTACGTTGGTGGCCGGGTTTACCCCACTACCAACCAATAAAACTGGCCGGTTTTACCCCATGATACCCTAGTACTTACTGTATCAAGATTTGTGGTATTGTATGAAACCAGACAGGGTAGCATGGGGCAAAACCGTCGACGGGGAAAATCCGCTCACCCTATGACGGTTTTATCCCCTCCCTCGTTCAAAAACATAATATGACTTATGAAAGTATGTGGAGCTGCTTGGGTGAACCCGTGAGGTTGATGTTTCAGAGTGGCAGAAGAGCACGCGCCCTCCATCGTGTTCATCGACGAGATTGACGCAATCGGCACGAAGAGATACGAGTCGAACAGCGGAGGAGAGCGAGAGATACAACGGACGATGCTGGAGCTCCTCAACCAACTGGATGGCTTCGACTCTAAGGGAGATGTGAAGGTATTTTCAAGATGATGGGAGGGATGGGGAAGTGGGCTAATGTTTCAAATAGAGCATAAGAATGCGTAATGTTGAGAGCTTGGATAATTTGGTGTTGGCTTATTAGTTCTGAACGTTTACAAAAATGGGCTCATTTTTCAGAGACATAGAGTGGTGAACCCGGCCTTGAGAAAATCCGGCCACCTAAGTTTCAGTTCACGTGTCTCAGCATTCCATGGACCGATTGAGACAAAATATTACATCAATCGATTCCATTGAACTCTCCTCTTTCAAATGAGCTATTTGGTTCACCATTGGCTGAAGCAGCATAGCAAGTGCAAAGGAGCTTAGGTGGTCGGGTTACCCCCATGGCCCATTTTACCCCACAGTACTCTATTTATTTACCGTTATTTCTTCTCTCTCTTCCTTGCTGCAGGTTGTGATGGCCACAAATCGTATGGAGACGCTCGACCCAGCCCTTATTCGACCAGGTCGCATAGATCGCAAGATCGAGTTTCCTCTCCCGACGAGAAGACCAAGCGACGAATCTTCCAAATTCATACGAGCCGAATGACCCTCTCGGACGATGTGAAATTGGAAGAATTTGTGATGGCAAAGGATGAACTGAGTGGTGCGGATATCAAGGTAATAATCACAAATGGATGGGGGGGGAGAGGTAGGAATTGAACTCGGGGGTGGAAGGAAGCTAGGGCGTTTTACCGCTGAGCTATGGGGTGAGGTACGGATAGATGTGAAACAACTGGAAGAATTTATTTGTGATGGTGAAAGGTGAGAATTGAGTGGGCGGATATCAAGGCGAAGGGAGGGGATGGAAGAGAGCGTTTTACCAACGGAGCTATGGGTAGCCCTACCACTAACGAATTCAGAAGCAAATTTATGGCAAAATAAACAACACCATCCGATCCGCCGCCTCGAGTTCCATATAGTTACCTATTTTCCTTGGACAAATTCCACTTCCTTGGTTCTGTGTGGCACCGGCCGTTTCGTCGACACAGTTTGCACGTGTGGACAACTATATTCAGCTGGGCGAAAAATGAGGGAGCAAGAGGATGAGTGCAAAATTTATGTTGCAATAGAGCGCGGAAGCATGGAAAAGGCAAAATATGTAGTTGATCTACAGACGCAGCAGGTGATAAGGAGGACTCAAAACAGCAAGTTATATAGGGCGCCACAGGCCTACCACGTACAAAATTTTCCAGGGCAAGGCTGCCCCTCCTTCTATTTCAACGGCACTATGCCCAACAGGTAGCCACAAGGGTCGGCCATAAGAATTTACGAGGGCAGGCGTGCCCTTTCATTCCCACGGGTTCTATGTTCGATCTTGTGCCAGTGGGTTGAATAGGCCTAAACCGCAAATTTGATTCTATCTCTAGAAAAACAGCAAATTCGCGCAGAAAAAAGGAGGCCAGGATGTGGCATTTTTTACGTAGATTCTGAAAATAAAAGTCCTTTTTCAATTTGGCCACTTCCTTGTCGAGTTATTGAGTTCCGCAGAAATTCCTGATTTTTCGCCTTTTTCTTCTTTTTATTATGGCGCGTCGGCAGGAGTCGGCCGAGCAGGCACGTACTCCTCGACGGCCGCCGTGGTAACGCTACTATGGGGACGGAGGAGAGATGTGAAACTGGAAAAGTTTTTGAAATGGCGAATAATGCTGTATGTAGCGAATTTCAACGTAAAGGGCGGAGTGGGAATCGAACTTGGAGTGGAAGCTTGTAGACCATTTATTTATACCACTGAGCTATTGGGGTGGTGTGGGGTTCAAAGTGCAAGCTTCACTCACGCGAGAGATTAGTGGGCTACACACGTGGTGAGTAAACTCACGGTGAATTTTGAACTTCGAGTTTCATTTTTCGTGTAGAACATTCTCACTCGCTCCCAAGTGCAAAATTTTTCTCATGTGTTCACACGACGGTGAGTTTCAAACTCACGGTGAATTCACCTGACTCCCAATGCTTCATCGCATACTTATGGGGAATTCCCCGTGAGTTTACTCACCTCGTGTGTAGCGCACTATTGATGTGGCCAATTTACCTAGGACAGTGGATGATTTAGCGCTACGCAAGCGTGGTAGCGCTTTTTGTTGCAAAACTGGATTATTTTATGCACATTTTTTACTTTTTTGCCAACTAGCCACCAGTAGCGGCTACTTGGCTAAGAAGAAAGTAAAATCTGCATAAAAATGAGCAAGTTTTGAAACAAAAGGCGTTACCACCTCCTGTGCGCAGCACTAAATGCGACCACGCTCATACAGTAGTCTGATGGCTAAAGTAAGACCAGAGTTCTTGGGACCCACGTATTATTTATCTCGAGAACTACGCGACGTAGAGCAAAGCGGTCAAAATTCCACGGATAACTTTAGCTCGCCTCTCCAATAAAAAACCGTTTGATTCTATCTGCTCTCAGTGTCGAGATCTCGCCGATTTCCTTCAGTACTAAAATCGGCAAATTGGGCGTGGACCATTGGGCAATTCTAAACCTCGCAAAGGCCCGAAAAATCAAAAGTGGTAGAAATATGCATACATGATGAAAACAATAAAAATGGGCATCGGGCGTACAGGGTCGTGTGGTGTCGTGGTTTGCGTGGTTTAGCGTCTGCCAAATGGTGACACGATTTCAGTGCTGAAGGAAATCGGCGAGATCTCGATACTGAGAGCAGATACAGGGTGTCTCACGTAGACCTACCTAACGATCCAGCCTTATAACTTCCGTATTACAGTACATATCAAGCTGAAATTTTGTCCCAAGGAAACCAAGAATATACCATTTGTTGTGGCAAAATTTGAGCCAGATAGGTCAACTAGGGGTGAAATTACGAGCTTGCAAATGTTGGACCCTGTTTTTCGCATTTTCCGCACTGAGCGTGGTTTTGGGACTAAAATCTTCGCTCGGCATGGTCAAGCAGCTCATTCAACATTGAAATATGGCGAAACAATAATGGCTGAACGTCATCACGGACCAGAACACAAAGGGTACAAAACTACAGGCGATTTACCGCCCATAACAGCCTTCAAGGAGCTGTCGAGGTCAATAGTGGCACCAGTGATTTCAAAATGTTGAAAAACGTGGTCACGAATTTGCAAGCTCGTAATTTAATCCCTAGTTGACCTATCTGGCTCAAATTTTGCCACAACAAATGGTATATTCTTGGGTTTCTGGGGACCAAATTTCAGCTTGATATCTACTGTAATACGGAAGTTATAAGGCTGGATCGTTAGGTAGGTCTACGTGAGACACCCTGTAGAATCAAACGGTTTTTTTTATTGGAGAGGCGAGCTAAAGTTATCCGTGGAGTTTTGACCGCTTTGCTCTACGTCGCGTAGTTCTCGAGATAAATAATACGTGGGTCCCAAGAACTCTGGTCTTACTTTAGTTTCCTTGGTGGCTGATAGTAAAAGTGAACTCGTATCTTCTCTAGTATGAAGGGTACTATGGGGTGGTAAACCCAGTCATAGAAAAATCCGGCCACCTAAGTTTCAGGACTGCATATCTCAGCAACCAATTTGCCCGCTTGAGACCAGTATGATATCAATCTATTCTTTGAACTCTCCGCTTTCAAATGAGCTGACTTCTTCATAATTTGCTGAAACAGCAAGTTCAAAAAGCTTAGGTGGCCGGTTTTACCCCATGGCCGTGGTGTTTACCCCCAGTACCCTAACTACACGCTTTGCTTTCTACAGTACCTCTGTTCATTTCTGTTACAATAATTTATTGCAGGCCATGTGCACTGAGGCTGGACTGTTGGCATTGCGCGAGCGTCGAATGCGAGTTTCCATGGAAGATTTCAAAAAAGCCAAGGAGAATGTGCTGTATCGAAAGAAAGAAGGCGCTCCGGAAGGACTTTACCTTTAACATCCTATATTTTACAATACTTTAGACGTTCTTGTCCATTATTAAGCGTTCATGATGATGTTTTGTTTGTACTAATGATTGGCTATGAGTTTTTTACTGGTGTAAGTAAGTGCTCTCGGTATTTTTCTTTTTGTTGTGTAGAATGCTAAACTGAGTGACAATTCAAGGCGATAAAAAAGTTTGCGAAAAAGTTACGAGAATATTTTGTCAACGTACTGTTTCGCGACGAAACCAATTCAGGTCAATACTACTGTCTCCTATTGGAAAGGTTGGACACAGTTGAGTTTGTAAATCAAAATAATCGATACAACAAATACTTACATGTATACCTACTTATGTTTATGTATAATTTATTTTGCAATTTAGGCTATCAATTACCTACTATCTTTAACAGTGGATACTTGCTACTGTGTACATGCGTTCCTAATTTTGACGTTTCTCTTTCTATCGTGTGGCAAAACAAGTCAGTCATGTCACTCGGTAACATTGGTGTCGGTCAAAAGCGCTAGCAAGAGTAGCAAATAGTCCTGTTTGGGTAAACCCGGACACCTAAGCTTTTCTGAACTTGCCGCTTCAGCAACGCTGAACATGGTAGCTCATTTGAAAGAGGAGAGTTCAAGAAATCGTTTGGTAGAATACTTGTCTCAATCGGTCTTATGGTTGCTGAGATAGGCGGGTTTGCCCCAGTGTCCGGGTTTACCCCACAGTACCCTATGGGTGTAGGTACATCTTGTTTGAAACATGACAAATTTTCACGGGGTTAGCCATACATATTTGCTTTTAGCGATCTTTTTCAGATTTTGGTACGCTGCCCCAGCATAGTCAATGCGATTCCGGTCGATCCAAAGTGCCTTCAACTGTTTGCATTCAGTCAGCAGCGACTCAACTGCGGGCAGCGAAGCATCAGACAAACCGCACGATCTCAGCAACACCTTCTTCATGGTGGGGAACTGGGCGATTTCACGACAGAGAGCTTTGAAACCCGATTCACTCTTCCCGAGAAGTCTGTTCCGGTCGAAATCAACCATTGACAGATTGGGGCAGATTGGCCGCAGTGACTGGAGAATTTCCACTGCGACAGGCGCTGTCAACTGGCAATTGATCAACCGAAGCATCTTCATCTCTCTGTACTGATCTCTAGATGATGAGAAGTGGCCGGAGATAGTTCCAGCACCAATGCACATTGAGTACAGCGCGAGCTCTAGAATGCGTTTCGAGGCATATTGCAGCATGTCAGGATCGAGCTCTGTATTGTTTCCCACCATCATCAACTCTTTCAAGTTGGGAGTAGCCTTCAGTACTACAGACAGAAGAGAAAAGACTAAATCTGAATCTGAAAGCTGAGAATAATCAACATGCAATTCGTTCACGCTTTCGGTCATTGATAACTGGACTACTGGAGACGCCGCAAGATCCGTGCCATCAGTCTGATGATGAAACTCAATCCGCAGCCTTTTCACGTTGTGTGAGACGATGGATGGCAGAAACTGCGCCATCTTGACTGGGCTTCCACTCAGCCAACACAGTTCGATTCCTTGCCTCTTCATTGTCACCGCAATTCTATCATCTGAAGATGGAACGTATGCGAAGGCGTCAACGTTTATGCCAAGAATATCATCCTGCCACAGGGAACAACCATCGCAAATAGCACTGCAAGATGATGGATTCAACATCTGCATATCAGACAGTTGGAGGGCAAAGGAGCCCCCGATGAAGATCCTATCGGAAGATGAATCATGATAATAGTACAGTACGTCAAGGTTGTCATTGTACTGTGACTCAGTTGAGCATTCCAGCTTCAAACGTCGGATCACAGCCCAACTTGTAGGAGCCAAATAATCGTAGCGGCTCCATCCTGCGAAATAACTTTTGCACTGCTCGAGAAAGGTGCGCAGATGGTTTGGGTACTCTGTGGCGATGAAGCCAAACAGAAATAAGAAGGTCTGCTCCAGACTCGACATCAACCAGGTTTCGTTGCCTTTGCCACTGAATATGCTCAGAAAACGTTGTATTTGTCCAATGCCTTCAAGGAAAAAATATGGTACAAGATTACGGATGAGTCGATGGAACGAATTTGGTGCGATTCCAAATTCGTGTCCAAGGGCAATTGCTGCGAAGAACTCTTGCATGGTTTTGTGAGAAAATGAGAAGGATTTGATCGTGTTCGTTCCTGTCGTAGTGTTAGTGTCCTCAGTGACAAGAAAGCCAACTGCTTCCATCCATTGCCTATCAACTTTATACTCGTCAACCGTTTCTTGACTGAAAACAACAGTGCCATCGTCGCTTTCTGTCAGGCCTTTCCATGCCATGGTACCAAGACGACGAATCATCCGCTGGCTCGTCCAACGATCTTCACGCAACCTTTTGTCTTCTGGGTGAGCATCATTATAAGTTTTGATAAGCTTCGCGGACAACTGCTTGTACAGTCGATATTGACTGCTGGTCACTTTCGCATATCCAATCATCATTGCCATCAGCAGAAGCAGCGGAGGACCCAAAATTGTTTGAAGATTTTGGTCAGCTTTCAACTTACTGAGAAATTTGGTCTCTTCTTCCTGGGAAAATCCATCCAGCTTGGGAAAGTGCTTGTGCACAAATTCTTCCATCTGTTTCAAGCTGAGAGGCTGGATGTAGGCAATCTCGTGTTTGCACATTAGGGACGGTCCAGTAATTACGTTACGCTCTGGACAAGGGTAGGGAGGGTCTGACCCAAATGTAACGGAAGCATAACGGTGAACATAGGGTAGGGGGGTCAAAGAACAGCTGCGTAACGTAATAAATTTTTTTACCAAAGTTTCTGCCTGATGTTTGACTGAGACCAACTTGATTTGTGCGAGATTGTAGATTACCTATGTAGTACATATGGTATTAATTGTATCGTTTACCTATTTATTGACTGATACCCAACATACCTATGTATGTACATGCATACATTACAAACGTGCATACATAAAAGTAAAATTAGTAGGCCTATAAGTATGTACACCGTGGAATTCATTTTTAGGGGAATTTTTATTACGTTACGCCAATATACAAGGGTAGGGGGGTCAAACCAAAAACGTAACGGAAGCGTAACGCATAGGGTAGGGGGGTTAAAAATCGGGCCAGAAAGCGTAACGTAATTACTGGACCGTCCCTTATTTCTCCAACTGTGTGTGGTCGTGTTGTGATTATTGTAGGGCAGCTCATCACCAGTTCGCCCTCTTGTGTGAAAATGCGATGGAGTTCATTACAATCACCTGGTGCTGCTTCATCCAATCCGTCCAAAATTAGCAGGATACTGCTTATTTGCAGATCTAGAAATTTCAACAACTCTTCGCCACTGTTGATATTTAGCTGTTGCAATGGACGGCTCCTTTCACACATCCACTGCCAGCAAAGGTCAAGACAAGAGCCGAGCTTCTTGCCTTTCATGTCACGCAGCTTCCCTATGAGCACTAGCCTGAAACCAGCCAAGGGTTGCGTTGCTGCAAACTTCTTGTTGGCCCAATCCCAGCAGATTTTTTTTACCAGTGTGGTCTTTCCACTTCCGGCGTTACCTTGGATGATTACTGGCTGACCAGTTTTTGCTGCGTTCAGGCAAGCGTCGTAGTCCTCGCTGATTTCCCCTCTGAGGCGTCTGTGTTTCGTTCGCATGGTCAGGTTGACGTACAGCTCGTCGATGGGCAGGTTGGCGCATGGCAAATTTGGTATCAACTGAATTGTGGCAAAGAGGTTGTACAGTTGGATGATGGTAGCTAATATGTGATCCCATCTTTCCTTGTACTGCGCACAGAAGTTGGCTTGGATTCCTGGTTCCAGCAAATCTGCCAGATGTTTCTGCCCTGGCCCTAGCTTTTTCACGGCCTCATAAAACATGGCAAAGGCGCTTGGTCCTCTCTCCTTGATGATGTCTAGGAGTTTCCCTCGTTTTTCGTGTTTCGTGGGGAACGCGCTACAAAAGACAGCCATCCATTGATTAATCACCAACAACCTACCCGTGTACTTATTCTGTATTCACCAACAACGAAAAGCGACGTGCGTGGACCACGTGTATTACTTTATTAGTATGTACCAACCTACCTACATCATACACTTTCCATTTTTCATGCGCCTCATGCTATGTACGTACGTACCTAACTGTCTCTATGTCTGTTGGCGTCAGTAATCCGCTAGCCTGAATGTGAGGCATTAACGATGCCAATTCCAAGTCTTGAACGAATTGTGGACCAACCCTGTCCAACAGTTGCCGATGGGCGGTGTGCATACCCACGTTTTGGTCATTTCTAAAGAATGCTTTTCTGTCATCAAATTCGTGGTATACATGTACAGAGTGTCTCATAATCAATGTACCGTATTTTTGGGCGTATGATGTAGCCCCGGGGGCTATACAAAAGTCGAGAGGTCTGATAGGGTTATTTTTGAAGGGTATACATACACGAAGCTTTAGAGTAATGCACCTTTTACGATCACATGAGATATTCTTACTTTTTCTCCGTGATTCTAGTAAGTTGCACTGTAAACCCTCGTTTGTAGCCCCCCTCGAATATAGCCCCCCTCGTATATAGCCCCCTAATCGGCTACTAACATCATATGCCCTCGTATATAGCCCCCTATTGAGAAACGCGAAAAGCAACGGAAAACGCGTGTTTTTGCGCTAAAAATAGCGTTTTGAGGGTGTTTTCATGCATAGGAGATCATTTGCACATCATTTGGAACAGTTCTGAACATTTTACCTGTGTCGCCTCTTCGACAGAAAATATTTGATGACTAAAATATCACAATTTTTCGGGCTAAAAGCTGCAGTTTTGATTAGAGGAGCTTGGAAACATGTAAAATAACCGCCAGAAATGAGTTCAGGAGGTAAAAAAACCTTACTTTGGGTGCAAATGTAAAATGCCCTCGTATATTGCCCCCCTCGTGTATAGCCCCCCTCATATAGCCCCCTAATTGGCGACTAACGTTTTGACAGCCCCAGGGGGCTATAAACGGGGGTTTACAGTATGTGAAGAGAAAGTGTGAAACCAGCCAAAGATTAGGTTCTTATTCCGCCAGTGAGTGAGTAGAATTTTGGAGCACCTTGCACGCAGCTACACTTAGCGAATGCGATCGCTTCTGGAACTTGGAATTTCAGCTGAAAGCCTGTAGTTATGGATGACAAAAACTGACTCACCTGTTTGCAATCGTGCATACAATTTTCACTGTTTTAAAGGCGCAGCTATACAACGCAATGGCACGGTAATATCAGAAATACATAACATTATAGAGAGGGGGGAATATGCAAGCGAAATAGTGAGGCAGAAGGAAGGCCAGCGACCAATCGGTTCGTATATAAGACTTGTTCGAATTTACGACGGGTCGTATGTGCGACTTTTGCGGGTCGCATTTACGACGGACGGTCGTATCCACGAACAAAATTTTGTTCGCATATACGACCGTCGCTTATGCGACCGAGTCGTAAATACGACTGAACAGAAAGCAACACGTCGCATACGCGACCGAAAAAGAGTCGCATTTACGACCTCAAATCAGAATCCTTTTATTCGGCAATTTTTGAGATTATTGTGCCTCTGCTGCAGCTGCTGTTGAAGCTCGGACAATTTCATGCCGCTCTATGATTTGATTGGACGCAAACAGTGGACTTATGGCATTTCATTGATTTCAATTTGTACAGTCTTTCGAGATGTACTTACATGTACGTAGTACATACATTCCTACATTATTTGTTGAAGATGATTCCAGTGATGAGAAGTAATTCGCGAGTTTTTTCCTGTGTGTTCGATTGAAAATATTGACGATGAAACATGATTTATCGACGAAAGTGGAGTGGAAAAGTATTGAGATTTTGCGTTCCCTGGCCTATATACGACTATCGTGTTCGTAAATGCGACTTTTTTCGGTCGTGTATACGACGTGCTGCTTTCTGTTCAGTCGTATTTACGACTCGGTCGCATATGCGACGGTCGTATATGCGAACAAAATTTTGTTCGTGCATACGACCGTCCGTCGTAAATGCGACCCGCAAAGGTCGCACATACGACCCGTCGTAAATTCGAACAAGTCATATATACGAACCGATTTGGTCGCTGGCCTTCCTTCTGCCTCACTATTTCGCTTGCATATTCCCCCCTCTCTATAATGTTATATATTTCTGGTAATATGGAGAGACAAGCGCAAATGTGAAAGAGTTGAGGAGTTTTGTTGCGCACGCACTACAAGGACATCACAGTAAGCCGTATGCTACAGGTATGCAACGATTTTGTTTGCCTTACACTTGGTCCGCACTGATTGGCCAGAGATAAGACAGGGCAACGCGTGAAGATCATGTGAGGTCAATCTGCCATTCCTTTTGCAACCGAATCCGGTCGGTCTGCTTTATTCTCTTTTGTGGCTGTTCCACTCTCTTTTTACTGTGCAAAAAAATTTAAGACTGGGTTATGGAAAAAGAGGGTTTTGCTTTGCTTCGCTGCGGATAAAAATTGTCCGCAGCGGTTCAACTCTGGCCCAGAGTGATGTGGCCAAAAAGCGACAGCGTGAGTGGGACGACAGTTTGGGCAAATAAATTTTGCTAAGCCCCCACGATACATTCCGAAGGGCCCAACAACACGCTGAAGCTGAAGGTTCTGTAGACGTGGTTCTTGCGCCACCTGAGGCGAGAAATCGAGGATCGAATCGGCGAGAAAGCGGCGAAGAAGGTCGAGAAGCGCAGAAATTGTGATATTTTGAAACTTGTCAGTCAACTGTCGGGGGGAATTTGAGTAATTGAGCTGTACAGTCAGATGGGACGTGCGCTAAGAGGCGCGTAATCCCGTCCTGCGCTGCGTGTTCGACTCACGCACTGGCTGCCCAATTTTTCAAACTGCTTCCCTTGTGCTTACATGTCCTAACGAGGTAATAATGGGTGTGCTCGCACTATGGTCTGTAGCCAGTCCCAAAGTTACGAACTGCGAAGGTTCTAATATTGAACATTGAAGTATAATGCCTCCTTGCAAAAGGATCGTTATTGTTGCTCCTAATTGCGTTGCGTTGTGATATTGAGATAATGCGACGTCGCTCTCATGACTGAGCTACTGCTAATAATCATCGGAGTGCTATAACTGCAGCTTGAAGGGAGATTTAGACTTGTGCACTCGTGCGTATATTTACGGGTGTGCGTATAATTTCTTGCAGCATTTTTGGGATTTGTGCCCACTAGCGCGAAAATGTTATGCGCGTCTGTCAGTTGCGCGATTCCACATGAGCGACAAGAGAGATGCGCACCGTCTCACTTGCGCGATTCAATTGACCGCGACACTTTATTTTGCGCAACTCTCCATTTGCGCGACACCCCAAAAGCGCGAATGTATGTTTGCGCGATGCCCCAAAAGCGCGATTTATGTTTGCGCACTGCTCATTTGCGCGAAATATGAACTTGAACTTAGAAAATGAGGATGAAGCTGTCCTGATTTTGATATGGCAGAAACTGATCTCCATTGGACATTGTTTGAAAATTGCGCAGGGAAGATCACATCCTGGTGTCTGCATAGTAGAAGAAGCTGGAAGTTGGAAGTTGCAGGAAGTTGGAAGCTGGCCAGCTAACACCTGTGGGACTCTTCCTGCTTCTTCTTATACAGCTCAGGCAGTGACTCCTTAGCACCTAGCACTTAGACTTTGCTCCTTAGCACGCCGCCTTCTGAATTGAAAGTACAAAGGGTAGCTGGAGCTGGCATACAAGCCAGTTGTGAGCAGCTCGAATTTGCACAAACTGTGGCAGATCAGCAGCTTTCGGCTCCAGAGCGGCTCCAGCTTTCGGCAGCTTTCTGCATTATGTATTTGAATTTGACTAGTAGGTGCTAGTTTTATCCTGAGACTACCATTGGAAAAGAACTCGTCTCCTAAGGAGACGCAACATCACTATAAAACACCGTTTTTTCGGTCGCGCAAGTGAGAATCGCGCAAATGCAGTGTCGCGCAAAGAGGCATTGGCGGAAAATTTTTTCGCGCAAATGTACTTTCGGCGCAAAGTGGAGGGCGCGCTTTCGGAGCAACGCGGACTTGCGACGTCGCGCAACTGACATATCGCCCTTTTGATTTCGCCCTTCTGGGTGTTGCGCAAGTGAATTTCGCGCTACTGGGCACACCCCATTTTTGGCATTTTTTTACTCTGTGGTGGTGAAATTGAGTACACTTTGCTAAATGTGAACTCAATTTTACCACCACAGAGTAAAAAAAATGCCAAAAAATGCTGCTAGTAAATATACGCACACCCGTAATATACGCACAAGTGCACAAGTCTAAATCTCTCTTTAGCTTAGGTAATTAATATTTTACGCCCCGACGCCCCCACGCCCCCGCCCCAACGCCCCAGTACTAAACCCATACCTGACGCCCCCATGGACAGCCAAAGCACCATTATTTCTATTCTTCGCAATGCTATAAACCACTGTAATATATCGGTAGGACACCATCTCTCAGAATATAAATTACATACGTGGGCTGATTTTTTTATCAAACCGTCAAGAAACAAGGCAAAACGGTAGGCCTACTAAGTCAAAACACTCGAAAATCTTCTGCTCTGCTCCACTAACAGAATGGCTATTTTCTCTTTGTCGGCATCCAAATCCCTTGACCCCGATTTTGACCATCTTCGAGCTTCTTCCTCAACGCAATATTGAAAATGAAAATAGGCGAAATGTATCATTTATTTGCAGCCATTAGCTTTCTTCGAGACATCTGCCCTCCATTTTGCCTCAAATCACTGCTAGTCTTCCATGGAAGCCGACTTTTCTGCTGCGAATTACTTTTTCCCTTGAAAAACAAACCCCGTCTATGGATGGGGTTAGCCCCATCCGCCGGGTGTCTACGGACAGGCGGACACCTGGGATTGTGAAGGAAGAGAGTTAACCAAAAAATGCAAACAATGTATTTTTGGCTTGAGATTGAGTATTTTGTTCACTGCTAGGCTAGGCTTAGGTTTAGGCTAGGGCTTTGGTTTAGGCTATGCTGTGCACATAACCTAGGCTTTGGCTAGCCTAAGCATAAGCCTAAACCTAAGCCTAAGCCTAGCCTAGGAATGAACACAAGAACCAATCGCATGAAAAACCTAGTTTGCATTTTTTGATTAAAATGTGCAAATATAAGTCCACTCTTGTCCAACTCTGGCAGTGACATGCAGCGATGGGTCGAATGTCAATAATTACGCACTGAAATAATCACGCACTAATCGCGCACTGAATAATCACGCACTGGATTTTGACACCTGAAAATCTAGAAGTCAAAAACAGCTGAAATAATTCTATTGTTTCTGACAAGCATGTTGTTAAAATTTAGCCCACTTTCGTATTTTCCATATGGAGTGCTGGGTTTCCTCTAGTTGAAGCCTCTATACTTCTTGCGTTGTGACCCTGTGTGGTTTAGAATTAGGCCATGGACAAAGATTTGTACTGGGGCGTGGGGGCGTTAAATTTGTACTGGGGCGTCGGGGCGTCGGGGCGTTAAATATTAATTACCTTAGCTTAGGCTTTTTCGGGTAATTTGTAATCGGCAACCAAACAACCAACAACCAAACAACCAAAAGTGTGGACCTCTTGAAAATGGCTACGTCAAAGTGACACACACATGTATTATCAACTTTATGAGCTGGTTTGTGCAGTAATGTACCTCATCACATACCCATTGGCGCTACCGTTAATCATTCGCTTCATCTTTCACCTTCCATCCTCCACCTTCCTCCTCCTCCTCCTCCTCCATCCATCGATTGTTCAATCATCCTCCAGCCACCCTCCCTGCTGCATCCTTCATAATCCATCCCCATCCTCCTCCATCTCTCTCACCTTCATCGTCCTCCACCTTCCATCCATCTACCCTCATCCTCAATCCTCTCATCCATCTTTCACTTTGCATCCATGCAACCATCTTTCTCTATCCATAGTCCATCCTCCTCCTCATCTTCCTCCACCCCATCGATTCTCGGCCTCCATTCATCCATCCTTGGTCTCTATTCAATCCTCCACACATCATTTTTTCATAGCTCATGGTTGACCACATGGTCATGGTTGACCACAATTTTGTAATTCCCATTGTTGGTTGTCATTGATTGCATAAGCTCCCCTGTCCCCATTTGTCACTTGATGCCAGTTCTACAAATGCTTGCTTGCGAGAAACAGATTGGTAGGTGTTGATGGAGGATGATGGATAAGGATGGAGGGGAAAGGTACATAAAAGAATGAGGGATGGAGGATGAAGGATGGAGAATGGAGGGTAGATGGATGAAAGGTGGAGTATAATGGATGGCTGGATGGAGGATGGTAGGGAAGATGGAAGGTGGAGGATAAAGTAGGTGGAGGATTGTACTAGCAATGAGCGCAGGGTACAATTCAAAGAAAGAAACCATGTGCGTCACTTTTATGGAGCTAGTTTCAAGAGGTCCACACTTTTGGTTGTTTGGTTGTCGTATGTATGTTGGTTGTTTGGTTGTCTTTTACAAATGACCCTTTTTCGAGACAAGACAGACGAGGGGTTTGCGTTTGGTTTTGTCATTTTCCGGTGAAATAATTGTGGAAGAAAATGGGTCAACAGCATGCAAAGCGGAGGAAGCGGAAAAGGAGAAGGGGATGTGGATGAAAACAAGGTGAAAATATTGGCATTTTCTTCCATAAAATTACATTTTCTTTCTTCCTTGTGTACGTGCTGACATTGCATTCTTTGCCTAATTTGCAGGACAAAAAGCGCAAGTATGAGCCACCCATACCGACTCAGATCGGGAAACGCAAGAAGCGAGGTAAGGGACCGGACGCTGCTACGAAGTTGCCGCTGAGTAAGTAAAATGTTAGGCCTAATAAAGGCCCCACCCAACGCGAACATGGAAGTTTTCAATATTATGGACAGCTGGACTACTGGGTGGGGTCTTTCTATTGTAAAGTTTCTTTGTTTTTACCTGGTTTGACAATCGCGTATTGTCCAATATTACGTCGATTAATTTTTTATGACGCCATGGACATCCACGTACATCCATGGACTGCGATAGTTTAATATCTCAGTAAACTTTCAGCCTACTAAAGATACTTGTAGCTTGTCTTGTAGTAAAAAAGGATTCACATAGAGCGACATATTGCATGTTTTACAGTTACTCCGCACACCAGATGTTGTCTACGTGTGTCCAAGTTGGAACGCATCAAAGACTACTTATTGATGGAGGAGGAGTTTATCAAGAATCAAGAATGTCTCAAACCTCAGGAAGATAGACAGGAGGTAAAAAGTATGAAATCTTGGTAAAATGTTCATTGCTGGAGAGAAGTCAGCCCGCCCTTTGCCCGTTTTACCAAGAATGCATATTGCATACTTCCACGCGAACGTGAGTAGGGGTGTCACGGGGTAAACTTGGCCCTTTTTATTGGGTGGAGTAAAAAATTCGGCCACCTAAACTAATGTGAACTTGCTTCTAAGCTAGTAAATGATGCACCAAGTAGCTCATTTGAAAGAGGAGAGTTCAAGGAATCGATTGATCTCATATTTGTCTCAATTAGTCCATTGGTTGCTCTAATATGTAGCCCTGAAGCTTTTAGTTTGCCGGAGATTTTCCCTGGCTGGGTTTATCCCACAGTATCCTGCTGCATTTTGTGTAATGTGCGTCTTAATTTGCAAATACAGGAAGAGCGAACCAAAGTGGACGATTTGAGGGGAACTCCGATGGCTGTGGAAAATTTGGAGGAAGTGATCGATGATCAACACGCCATCGTCAGGTACTGCTTTCGCTTAGCGATAGTGTGCAAATTACGTCAGGAGGTTTTAAGCCAAGATCGGTGGGAACCCCCCCCCCCCCCCTTCCCCCCCCCCGACGTAAGTTGTACGTACTGTCCTTATCAATTATTGAGGCTAGCCATCTGAGAGTTGACAATGGAACTCGAGTTGTGTTGCGTAAAATAGCAAAACAGGAAAAACTCTTCTGTCTTTCTTTTGTCATGGTGGCCGGCGGGTCTGTGACGTCCGACTATGGAGGATGGAGCCTACAAGCATTTGGCGTTTTCTACGTACGTACTACGGGTCAGTCAAGGCGGCGCGCGTCTTATTCAAATCCACCGGAGCGCAAGCGACGGCAATTGCAAGACGCGAGGCGGCGGCTGACAAGACGCATGTGATTTTCGATACGCCATTGTTGTCATCTCTTGTCTCTCTTGCCTGTGCTTGGAAGGCTGCGGCCCTCTCTCCTACTGTGTATCGTGTTTGCTGTTTTGTTTTCTTCGTTTTCCCATCTCTACTGTACGTGCTGTGCTTTTATCTGGTAAAGCTTCAATTTACTTACCGTGGTTTGGCAGCCGCCCCGCACATGTCTTCAAACATGTGCAAATATACGATGTAAGCGATGTGCTGCGGGGTTTGTAGGTCTAGTAAACGCTCAGCCCAAAAGGCATAAGTAAAACATATTTTATTGTCACGTTTTCAATAAAGCTACACCATAGTTACCGTAACAGTAATCAAATATAGGTGCACACATAGTATATACGTACTATTGTAGGTACCTTGTGTCGTGCATTACGTATGTACAATAATTTAGTACGGTCGGATCACGAACGTACGTCATACGTGTCGGTACAAGTACTGGTCTAACCGTATTAAATTACATGTAGGCCCTTCCGACCTTTTTGCGTCTGTCTTTTTATTCCCGGTATTTAGCGTTATTTTGTGTATCTTGCCTAGGCATCTTGTATTGGCTTGTAAATTTGCATGTTTCGTGTCTGTTCACTTTGCGTCTGTCCGTCTTTTGTTTCTCTCTTGGCATTCGTGTTCTGAGGCATGGAGCTCTCAGCGCGCGTGTGGCGTGGATAGCGACTGGCTGCTCGCTCGCTGGCTGGAAGGAGAGGAGAGAAGGGGACGCCCGAAACTTCTCGTCTGTTCAGTCGCCTGCGGTGTGTTGTGGCTTTCGCATCTTTTCTACAGGAACTGCGCGCTTTTGGAGGCGGCAGTACTGTGTTGGCAGTTGTTCAACTCGCTGCGTGTGCGCACCGTGGTGAGGTGAGTGGACTGTTCGCCCGCCGCTGGTTGTTTTCTGACTCGACTCGAGGCAAGAGAAGACAGGACAGATCATTGTGTGCTGGCTTTCGTTGTTGGTCGGTTTCTTCTCAGCGCAGCTGTACGATTTTGGGCGAATAATTATTCCCCTATTTCGTACATACGTGCTTAGAAATCAATCAATTTCGAAGCGAATTTCAAGCGGTTTTCTGTGTTTGGCTTTGGTTTATCTTCAGCTAACATCTCTCTGTGGTTCAAGAGCTTCACTTTTCCTGCCTTTCTACAGTCAACGCGCTGGACGGAAGTTCGTTCAGGCGACTGTGGAAACTTCTACCGTTCCGGCCTGCGTGTGTACGTACGTACTGTGGTGTAGTACGTGTGCATTCTGGACTTGGTTTGGACGCCGCGGACTACCCGGACGGGTCAGTGGATTGGCCCCATGGATCCTTTCAAGGATATGGCTCCGGTCTGCGGCATAAGCCCATCAGACCCACGAGTCATTGAGAAAGTCAAGACGGACTTGGTCAGCTATGGTGCTGTGGACTTCGAACCCCAGAGGCCGCGTGAATCGGATGATGATTTCAAGGCGCGTGCAGTGGAGGCGGCGAGGCAGCGGCACCTGGCAATGTTGGCTGTGGTCACGGACGTGCACAAGCAGTTGCAGGCGGAGACGGAGGCTAGCAAAGCTGTGGCAGCGCAGGCCAAGAAGGAGGCAGAGGAGGCGAAAGCGAAGAGCAGCAGGGATGCACAGTCACTACATGAGTTGCGGAACATGAGGGAACAGCTCAGGCAGATGCAAATTCTCATGGATGAGAAGTTGGCAGAGGCTGTGGAAGCGGGGACGTCTAGTGGTTTGACCTCTCCCACCTCTGCGGTGACGACTTTGGGTGTGACTACACAGCGAGAGAAGGATGCCAGCAGCCGGCACTTGGTAGCAGGAGAAAGTGGCGGCCGCAAGGATGATGGACAAGATGGATTGACGCCTGGCGGGGGGCTGAAAATACCCCAGGGTTCAGCTGTTGGTGGCTTGGGAAGCAACCAGAGTGGACCTCAGATGGCGAGTACCAGTTTCAATCCTCAGATGGGCTTGGTTAGCCATGTGGAAACAGCAGGGATGGCTGTTGGAGGATTGCAGATGCAGCGAAGTGCCTCATTGGACCAGCTGAACTCAGGTACCGGAGTGAAGCAGGTGGGGTTTCTTCCACAGCACTTGCTGCCCCAAGTTGCTTTGGCCTCAGCTGGCGGAGCCGCGGGCGGCAATGTGCCGAGTGGCTGCACTGTGTTTTCTGGACCAGGAGGTGAGCGCAAGCTCAGTCAACTGTCGGCTCTTCCACCGAAGGCGAGGGACATCAAAGCGCAGATGCCAAGACGCTGGAAGGAGTGTTGTGTCCCCTTGGTGGTGGGCGACAATTTTTTCGCGCAGTTTGAGCGTTGGGCGGCGGTTAACTGCCATGGTACGGAGGACTGGGCTGACCAGCTCATGTCATTCTTCGATGACCAGCCCTATACGCTGCTGTGTGCTGAGAAACGCCGATTGGAGACGTGCGGCAAATACGACTATGAGAGCTTGAAGAATTTCGTCTACGAAGCCTGTACTACACGAACAGAGACCTGGAGAGCTCAGCATGAGTTGGAGAATTTCCAGTGGAAGCAGAATGAGACGTTTGAGCAGCTGACTGTGCGTCTTCGGACGTTGCATGCGTTGGCGTATCCGGAGCAGCCTCAACATGTGGCCGACCCGTACATGAAGAACCAGCTCATTAACATCATCCCATGGGCGTGGCGTCGCGTGTTGGATAAGGAGAAGCGTGCTGATCAGCCCTTAACCCTTACCCAACTGATCAACAGATGTCAGGATTTGGCAGCAGCTGAATCAAGCATGGAGAAGAAATATCGTGACGCCAAGAAAGAGCAGAAACTGTACGGCCCCTCCGCGTCCGTACGCACCATCCATGAAGATCTGGATTGGTGGGACGATGCAGATGAAAATGCATGGGAGGATGAGCCAGCCGAGTTCTATCTGGATGAAGATGGCTACGTACAGTATATGGGACCAGAGCAGCAGATGTACGTGGGTTATCAGAATCGACCGCATCAGCAACAACAACCTTGGCGCTACGGTTACAGGCAGAACAGCGGCCGGGGTGGAGGCACGTCTGGAAAGCCGACGCAGCAGACTGGCAGTGTGGCTGCGGCGTCTGACAAGCCCAAAACGGAGGAGGGGGCACAGGCACAAGCGACCGGCGGGGATAGCAAGCAGAGTAGCAGCAAGACCCCGGGTTGCTTTACGTGCGGTGCCCTGGATCACTTCGCGAGGGAATGTCCGAAAAAGCCACCAGCTTCCAGATCAAATCGGAGGACTCAGCGATTTTGGATCTCAAGAGGTGCTGGAAGTTGGAATGGACGGTCAGGTGGACGTGGACGATTTGGTGGCAATGGTGGTGGAGCCGTGGCAAGGCCAAACCAGATGCCGACGAAGCTCTTTGTGATTCAGGATGCCCCTGTTTCGTCCTGTCGCCGCGCAGGCGAAATGCAAGAGGAGGACGACATTGCTGATGAGTCTGGAGAGGAAAAGGAGGGCGTGGCGACTATGCCCAGTTCTGTCATTAGCCCCCGAAAATCCGCCAACTCTGTGGAGCAGTGTTCGAACCCGTCCCTGCATTCGAACATGGGCAAAAGTGCTCCTTCAGGCCCGACGATTACTGACAAGTTCATCGTGGCTGGGTTACTGTTGGAAGGAATTATTGACACGGGCGCTGGAATGTCTGTGATTGGACGCGAAGTTGTCAACCTACTGGTCAGAGACGGCCACATCACCCAAGAGTATTTGGACTCCCATTGTGTACCATTCGTGAGAACGATGGTCGGTGCCAATGGTGAGGTGATAAGTGGTTATAAGTGGCAAGTCTCGCTTCCGGTTGTTCGTCAGTCAACTGGACGCCAGGGTACTCTGGTTGCAGTGATTGATGACAATCCCCACTCGAATGTGCAGTTGTTGTTGGGCACGCCGTTTTTTGCTGCCATGAAGTACAGACTTTTGGATGAGTATGGAGTGGATTTGCTTGCACATCCGCGTCATCACCGTCCTCCTGGTTTCCAATTGGAGCTGTTGGATGTGACGGATGATTCTCAGGATAATCTGGCAGCATGGTGGAATTTGGTGGAGAATCAGAACGTGAAGGATACGGTGTTGCTGACAACAGACGGGCACAAGACGGTGGAACAGCCCCCATCACCAACTGTGGAGGACAGGAAGATTGAGACTCCCTCTACCTACTACCGACTAACTCTACTATCTGGATCTCAAAAGATCCCTGCCACTACAAGTCGAACGCTGGTAGCGAAGTTGACACCATGCACACCGGACGGAGTTCCGCTCTCCAATGGCTCCAAGATGAATGAACAGCCAGAGGCGCTGTATGAACATGTTTTGATGGCAAACAGCGAGCAGCTGATGGAGAAAGGATTGAGCTTGGAATCTGGACGTGTGCAGCGAGATGGCGGACAAAGACATTTGCAGCTGAGGATTCACAATCACTCTACCTGGCCCAAGCGGCTCAAACATCAAGTCCAACTGGCTTTACTAACACCTACTTCGGATTTCGACTGCTTACCACTGACGACTGCTACGCTCATGAATCTCACTCAACCACTGGACCAACAATCTTCCAAAGCAACGAGCGAACCTGTGAAACCTGCAGACGCCGTCACGGCTTTGCGTGCCTTTTCGGTTAAGCCAGAGCTTACCGAGGAACGTAAGGCTAAGTTGACATCGTTGTTCAAGTTGGACGAATGGTGTGACGTGTCTGAAGAGGAGAAGCAGGCAGCTTTGGCTTTGCTCTTGGAACATCATCAGGGATTCGCGCTGGAGGAGGAAGAGCTGGGGGTTGCCGAAGGAGTGGTCCATGAGATCGACACCGGAGACCATCCTCCAATAGCTCAAAAGTCGCGGCGCGTGCCGTTCACAGACATGGAAGACTTGAGCGCTAAACTCAAGCAACTTCTGGACATGAATGTGATTGCTCACACTGACTCTCCTTGGGCCAGTCCTTTGGTGCTGGTTAGGAAGAAAGGCACTGGCGAGTTGAGGACCTGTGTGGACTACACTAGGCTGAACGACGTTTCAGTACGCGCGGCTTATCCTCTTCCGCATTGTATGCAGTTGTTGGATGCTGCAGCTGGAAATGGAGCGAAGTATTTCATCAGCTTGGACTTGAGGAGTGGTTACTATCAGATTGCCATGCATCCTGATTCTGTGGCAAAGACTGCCTTCATCTGCCCATTTGGTAATTTTGCGTTCAACCGAATGCCATTTGGACTGCATTCTGCACCCGCCACATTTCAGCGACTCATTAACCAGATCCTGGAGGGCATGGATTTGCAATATGGTTCTGGGAAGGTCTGTGGCTACATTGACGACATCCTTTTGGCTTGTGCGGATTTCGACGAGACGATGACGATCATGCGCGATCTGTTTCAGCGCTTGGAGCGAGTCGGTCTGAAAATGCACCCTAAAAAGTGCAATTTCTTTCGACGTGAGGTGCCATATCTGGGCTTCATTTTGACCAAGACTGGCTTGAAAATGGATCCGCAAAAGTTGACAGCTGTGCGTGACTTTGAACAACCACGGACGCCTAAACAACTCAAGAGCTTTCTTGGACTGTGCAGCTACTACCGGCGCTTCGTACGTGGTTTTTCTACCATTGCGAAGCCGCTGTTTGACAGCTTGAAGGGGAACCCTACCAAGTTGCAATGGACATCAGTTCAACAGACAGCGTTTGTGGCTTTGAAGGACGCCATGCTGAGACAGAAGGATGGAGTCATGCGAGCACCAGACCCAAAGCGTGATTTTGTGGTGGAAGTGGATGCGTCTGAAGACGGAATCGGTGCTGTGTTGTCTCAGTACCATCCTGTTGCAAGTGAGCTAAAGGTGGCCACAAGCACAGAGAAGGGAGGAGACGCACAATTGGATGCATTACCATCTGAGCAGCTGGACAGGAAAGGATTCGAACTTCGACCTGTGGCTTTTGCCAGTCGATGCTTGAGGGACAGTGAGCGGACGAAGCATGCGAATGAGCTGGAGTTTCTGGGTGTCAAGTTTGCACTGGAGACTTTCAAACCGTACGTCTTTGGAGCCAAGATTCTCATCTTCACGGATTCAGCGACTGTGCGCTCCTGGATTCTGTCTGACAAGGAGCTGCCAAACAAGATTTTGCAGCGTTGGAAGGAGAAAATCCAAGGATTTGGTATCTCAGGAGTGGAGCACAGGAAGGGAAAGACCAACTTGGTAGCTGACGCACTGTCGCGTTTTCCTGTCCGCCAAGTTGTGGACGCTTCCCCGGAAGAGGAAGAATGGAAGAAGCAAGTGCGTAAAGATCAGCGAGCTGACTTTCAGTGGGGAGAGATCATTGCATGGCTGGAGGCGATTGACACCAACAAGACCATCAAACTGTCACCTGCTGGAGAGAACTGGATTAAAGCGCATGGCAGACGTGTCAGTTTGGTAGAAGGCATACTGTACTACACGGATGACTTCGGCAAGTTTCGCGTGTGTGTGCCAGTGGCGGCCAGGCAGGAGTTGTTGTTGCGATTGCACAGCCATCCTACTGGTGGGCATTTTGGCATATTGAAGATGATGCGGCGACTACGCGATGGCTACTATTGGGATCACATGCGTGCGACGACGGAATACTTTGTGAAGTCATGTGCGCGTTGTGCACTCAGTGGTGGCCAAGGCCGACGAATCGTCCCTCCGTTGCACCCGATTCCAGCTCCTGAGAAGCCAATGGACTTGGTGACGACGGATATCCTGGAACTCAAGCAGACGTTTCTGGGCAATCGCTACATCTTGACAGTCACGGATGTACTGACCGGCTTCATCATGGCAAAAGCGATGCCGGATCAGAAGGCAGAGACTGTGGCAGATGCTTTCCTGGAAGCTGTGCTACCCTATGGTATGCCGAAGCGAGTGCTTTCGGATCAGGGTGTACAGTATCGGGCAAAAGTGATGAAAGCACTGTGCGAACAGTTTCAATTGGAGCAGATTTTTACGACAACCTACCACCCACAAGCTGATGGACAGTCTGAGAGATCCAACAGGACTCTCATCTCGATTTTACGGAAGAGTACTATCAAAGGAGGAGCAGATTGGGACCGCATTTTGAAGCTTGTGCTGGCCGGTTACAATAACTCCGAACACGCCAGAACAGGGGAAGTTCCCTACGTTGGCATGTTTGGACGTTTGCCTAATCTACCAACTGGGACACCATTCACTGCTGCTGCGACTTTGCTTAACTTGGATACGGATGAATTGGCTAATGATCTACCAGTCTACTTGGCTAATATTTGGCGCGGAATGCAAGAGGAGAGTGACAAGAACAAGAAGTCACAGAAAGAACAGTACGACAAGCGCACCAAGAAGCACAATTTCAAAGTGGGAGAAAGAGTGTGGATCTTTGCGCTGGACATCTTCCGCCATAAATTGGCCAAGAACTTCAAAGGCCCCGCCTACATCACGGAGATCAAGGAGCCGAATGCTGTGGTGGAGTTTCGATTCCAAAACAGTGAGAAGAACTTCCAGCAGGAACATCACTTGGACAAGCTTTCCCGTGTGAATGCTGAAGTGCCGGAGGCGATGGAGCCATTTTTGGGTCCACGCCAGAACTTCATTCCGGATCCAGTGATTCCTGAACTGGTGGAAGCCATGACATCTGGACCCAAGCGCAAGAGTGGCAGAAGCAAGCGGAGATTGGTGAAACAGAAGCAGACCACCACCACCTCATCCCAGCCCGATTTGCGCGGAAGTTCGCCAAAAGGTGAAAATGAGGTTACGGTAGGTGGGAGCACCAAGAAAGTGACTGTGACCAACCACCATGATGCTTCGAATTTGCTTGTACCATCGACCCCTCCTGGAACGAGTGGTGCCAATGACCAGGACCATGGACAGGACATGGGAGTGGACGGAGTGATGTCATCACCTGTGAGCGACACTCCATCATTCATGAATATCGATACGAACATCCAAGGCAGTGAAGAGTGGCATCCCTCCATGGCTAATAACAACTGGGGCGAAGGCCCGCCAAGCTTGCTCAACTGGGTACGAGGGAAACAATACAAGTACTTGCTGACTAAGGCTCAGCTCGACTCAATGTCACCACGTGATCGTGATGATCTGGAGGAGTGGACGAAAAGAGGAGCAGAGAAGAGGCGACTGAGACGAGAGGCAGAGTTGGCTGCGTATAAAGCTGGACACCCACTACCGCGTCGACATGGACCGGGGTTTTTGCGTACCCCCCCGCCTACACGTTCTTTACGACCGCGTCATCTTTTATCTCGTCCGAAGCGTTTTACTTCACCTACGGTTGGCCGAGTGGCTCATTTTTATTCGACTTCGCCATTTCCGCATTCTACCGCATCATTTCCGTTTTCTCTTGCTACTTCCGCTCCTGTGCATACTACTTCCGCTGTACATACGACTTCTTTTCCGTTTAATCTTCATTCTGGTTTTTCGCAGTTTCAGACCAGTCGGTCTTCTCGTGCACGCTCCAAACCTCACTCTTCTGTGCCGGCTGTGCGCGATCTGTTTCAGTCAGGGCAGCTTCCTCAGAGCAGGCGTGTTGGCGCGCAAGATTCATCATACGTGCCTCATTCTCTTGCTTGTTTCAGTGATTCTGTCAAGCGGACGGGACCACCGCGAACGCAAGATTTCTCTGGTGTTGGAGCAGTTCTTGTGGTGCAGGAGTCTCTCTCTCTTCCAGGCGCTGTGGGGGGCGAGTCAAGTGACAGCTCAAGCAGTGGCCAGGATATGTCCGGAGAGAGACGTCGACGCAAACACGAGAAACCGGAGAGACGAAGGAGGCCGACGTTTGAGGAAGAGCTTCAAGAAGCGGAACCACTGGGAGAAGGCGAAGATCCAGAGTTGGATCGTGAATTGGCAGGACTACAAGCGGCACAAGTCGAAGCTCCAGCTGCTGGGTCAGGGGATTTGGAGTTGGAGGACGCTGTGCCTGTGGAAGAAGATCAAGCCACTGAGGAGGAACATCCTACTGTATCTGCTACACACGCCTTGTACAGCGCAAGTGCGAGTACTAGTGTGCTTCAGGTACTGGAACAAGTGGCTTCAGCCTTGGAACCCATGGATACAAGCCGTGCGGAACGAGACGAACGCTTCTTGGAGGAAGCCATGCAGGACGACGATCTCACCACACTGACGCCCAGTGTGGCCAGTGCTGGACAACAGGACACCACGATGGACGTGCAGGAAGGGGCGTCGCCTGGCGGATCTCAGCGGACCGCAGCGGCAGCGCCCCCAGCTGTGTCGTTCATTCCAGCTTGGAAGAAGAAACATCCTTCCGTTGCTCTGCCTGGTGTCAAGGAGATGCAGGAACACTTTCAGAAGGTGCCGCCGCCACATGTGGAATCTGTGATGGAACGCATGCAGGAGTTGACGCCTTACCAACAGTACTATCTGCGCTACGAGCGGCGATACCTGGTCATCCCGGCGGAACATCATCACTTCATCGAGTACTTCGTGGTCTACGCTGCTCCGCGTCTACTGGAGCTCTACAAGAGTCGAGCGGCCCAGGTCAGACGCGATGCGGGGAACATGCAGTACTCACCACCGGAGGCAGAGGACGCTTTGCTGGTTGAGGACATGATGCAGCCACCATTCAATGAGCAGTTTGAGCAGGTGGCGTTTCGTGGACATCCCTGTGTGTCCACCTTGGACGGTGGCCAGGCGTTTCAGCTGATGGTGGATACGGCTACCTGTCGTGGCTTGGCGGCGTCCCCGAATGGAATCGGTGGACTGGGTGTGCCGCATTTCAAGAAGCAGATGGAGTTCTACACGGTCAAGGATGTGGCGCTGTTGTTGGATGCGGCCAGTGCGATCCTTCCTCAGGAGACGTTCGCCAACTACATGGCTTTGCTGGCGTTGCTTTGTTGCACGCATCCAGCAGAAAAGGTGGACTACAGCATCATCTTGAGCTTGGACGACGCGTCGATGGCGGGTCTGCAAGAGGAACAGATGTTGCCGAACCAGACAGCGCAGATGTGGTTCTGGACCCAACTGTCGGAGATGGTCAATCGTCACTACCGGCTTCTGGTTGCTCAGGATGGAGTGCGCATAGCATTTGTGTATGCTTTGCCTGGATATCGCATGTCCTTTCTGCGCGAGGGCTGGACTCAGATGCATGTGGACCTGAAGCAAGAGCTGTGCCCCGATGTGCGAGGCTACGTGAACTTCAAGGCGCGCAATTTTGCAGTATGCGTCGCGAGAGCGATGGGCTTGCAACTGGCGCGCGACCTTGCGGACGTGCCTCGCACCCCCTACATCTGTGTTCCGAAGGGGCAAGGGAAACCTCCAGCGGCAGGGACGTCAGCGGAGTTTGTGGAACAGTCCGACTTCTACTGGCGCGATCATAAGGAACAGTACACCACGACCACACAGTCTGTACTTGGCCCGCCGTTGCGAGTGGTGAAAGAAGATGACCAGGAATGGTTGGATCTGCTGGGCCACATCTTGGACAAAGCCACGGAGGAGGAGGCGCTGGTGCACGAGCCGATTCCAGTGCCGACAGATGCTGACGATCCTCCACAAGATCAGATGACCAAGTGGCAGAACTGGAACGCGAAATTCTACACTTTGGTGGAGAAATACGCGACAGTCAAGGAGTCATGCGCGGCGAAAGGCTTCGAACATCTGAGCAAGAACATGAAGCAGCAGTTCGCCAATGCCTACTTCCAACTGGGCAGCTTCATCACACGATTCCAACTGCGTGGAGGAGAGAATGAGCTGCTGCGCAAGTTCAACCAGGACTTCGACATGTTTCGCGAGTTTGTGGAGCGAAAGCACATCATCCCCGCTGGAGACGTGTTGGTGGAATCTGAGTTCCTGGATGTGGACGACACGGATGACAATGTGCAGCTGCACGAGGAAGTTCCGGAGGATGAGCAAGTGCCGTTGGCGGCCAAACTGCCAGTGCGGACACAGACGATTCTGGAAGATGGACTCCTGCAGTGGGATGAGGAACATCAGCCGCCATTGGACCTACTGGAGTCGTTGCGCATCGCGCCGATTCGAGTGCAGTACGTCCATGTGAATCCACCGCCGCGCGAAAATTATGAAGATCGTGAGTTCACGGTGGTGTCTGCTCAAGGACTGACGACCACGCATTTCGATCGCGACGTCCCTATGGACGAATCTTTCAAACGTGCCCAGCTGCTCAGCAATCGCTACCTTCGGGGACACAACAAGATGGTGGAGGCGCAGTATGTGACGGAACATCTGAGACCGCCATTTATGGGGGCCATGCGGTTGCCCGCGAAAATTCGCGGCGACGCTATGCGTACCAAGTGGTTCCCCTATCTCCATCGCCGAGTCAGGGCTGGAGCAATCCACATGCCGAATTTCCAGGGGTTTGTGGAGGCGGAGACCATCAAGATGCACAAGGAGGTTGTGGGCCAGGATGGCAAGGTGACTTTCCAGTTGTTGGAGGCGGCGGAACTGCGTGAAGTCCGAATCCCGTTTTTCGAGGCCAAATTCAAGTTGCTCATGCAGTTCGGTACCTCTTTCTTCAATCCACCGTACGTGACCACTATCTTGGGAAGACTCCAGTGTCTGGGAGCGTTGGTGGAGTTGATGGAGGCCGAACAGGGGACTGTGGGTGATGGAACCCATTTCTACTTCTACGACGCAGAGTTTTTGGCCTTGGAATTCCTCAACGTGGTGGGACATCCCTACGCGGCGGAGGTGGGAAAGGACATCGATCTTGGCGCGCATCCGATGGCAGCGAATCTGGTGAGGCATGCTGGCTACAAGCCCTGGGAAGCTTTGTCCGCAGAATCTGGTGCGATCACACTCTCTGGAATGGGACGAATGGGTTACATCCCGCACCAGGTGGAACGTCTGGTGATCACGACGGGCGGATACGAGCTCAGGCAGACCCAGTACATGAAATCGATGCAGATATCGATATTGTCTGGGGCTGGCTATTTCTTCAACATGCGTGACTGCGTGGACTTTCATGCCGAGAGAGAAAAGAACAAGCAGTGGCAACTTCTACCGGAACTGAAAAACTTCCTGCTGGACCCGAAGAACGTGTTCTTCAACATGGGCGAGCGTTCAGATCGCGACTGTTTCGACTACTCCTTGGGCCTCCATCCGAATCTGGTGCCTTTGGACAAGACGAGCATCGAGGTCTATGAGGAGCTGTCGAATGTGCAGGCGGAAGGGTTGGGCCAGAAACCGAACATCGGGCTGACGAAATGGGTGCACTGGTTCATCCACAAGATCGCGGGTGAGAAGGTGGACTTGTCGCACTGGTATCAGGCAGCGTTTTTCTCGTTCTCGGACAGCATGAAGAGTGGGAAGTTTCAAAACCTCTTCCCCAAACACGTCTACAACGCGCTCAGGCGTCAACAAGGATTTCTGTTCTCGGAGGACAAGCCCACGCCGTTGTCGGTGCAGTATGGTATCCAGGATTCCCACCAGACAATGATGTGCGCGTGCCTGATGGCTCTGAGCGGGACGGTCAACCGCCGCAAGAAGTTCTCGATGGAGGCGCGGTACTTGTTGGAGTTCCGTGAGCGTCTCATGGCTCAGCTTTCTGTCCCCAACTTGGCCAAATGGTACCACTTCGCCACGAACGAGCTTGGAGTGGTGGCTGAATGCAAGCGCAGGGTCAACGGACTACTGGAGAGTATGGCCAAGACCAGCTGGGCCACGGGACTGCGAGTGATGGGATCTACGACCACCGATCTGCGCCTGGAACATTTCACGATGTACGAGGCGGAGCTGCAGTCCTGGCAGTGGTACCTGAATGCGCTCCAGTTGCCGAGCATCAACCGCGCGCGACTGGGCCAATTCTTCAACGTCTACTTCGACCATCAGCTCGTCAACTCCTACTCTCCGCGCTACGGATCGAAGCAGCCCGGCGCCGTTAAGAGGGGAGTTCTTCTTAAGCGCACGGGTGAGCTGAGATTCGCGCCACAGCTGCAAGCGGCCGCATTGGAGACGGCGAAGATGGAGATCCAGAACTTGTCGGAGACTGGGACAGCTTTCATCGATGAGGAGAAATGGCTGAGGATGACGTACGAGCACATCCACGACTCATCATTGTTGGCGGCTCAGATCCCTCCTCCCCAGTTGATGACTGGCACGAGGAAGGAGATCAGGGATCTGATGGAACAGCGTGGAATGCCGCAAGCTACCATCATGGCCGCTCTGGACAGAATCACGGCCACCCGACAAGGAAAACAACTGTTGCAGCTGACGAAGGCTCGTGAACAACTGGAGAAGGAGAAGCTTGAGAAAGATGTGGAAATGGTGACGGAGGCGGAGAAGCAGCTACGAGCTGAGAGGGAGAAGGAGAAGGCCAAGCCAAAGGAGAAGCAGAAGGATACGACCAGATCATCCCGACAGACCCACCGCTCGAGCAGCAGAAGCAGCAGGAGCTCCAGCCGAGAGAGGGAGGGCCGCCGACTTGGTGTGAAAGAACTCACCGGACCCAGGGGCCCGTATTCTCACTCTCGCCCTGGACTGACTGGACGAACGTACTATCCTCAACAGCCTAGCGGTGGAGGAACGTCATATGGTGGACGCTTCGTGCGGCCTGTGGGAACGGCGATTCGACCTACTTATCATCACTCTGGGGGCGATCGATCTGGGCGGTCCTCATCATCGGCGATGGAGCGTGACAGTTCGGGCGAGAGACGGGCGAGAGATCGTCGTCAGCACCCGGACGACCACGACCAGCATCGCCAGAAACATCATCACCCGAAGGACGATGACACGGATCGCGACGGCAGTGGAGGAAGTGGACGTTCGCACAAGAGCAGCAGATCTGGTGCTGGAAGTACTACGCAGAAGTCTACGACGCAGACGGGGACTGCACCGGCCTACTTTGTACCGGCGTCTATGCAGAGCTCAAAGTTGAGCTCGGCGACTGCTGGTACACCGGCCAGTGGACAACGCACTTTTCCTCCAAAGCTGCGGGACACAGCCAAGCGGTTGTCCTACTTCCTCTTGAAGCTCCAGGTGCCAGCTGGAATGGAGAAAAAGGTGCCGAAGTTCCTGTACGCGGATCAGCTCTCCACCTACTACCAGCCGACTACGCCAGTGACGAAGCTGAAGCTGCCGACGGAGGGTGAATTGATAACTGCGTTGTCAGGCTCATGCAAAGTGGTGATCACGTTTCTGGAGAGCGGTGACCCACCGACGACCATTGAGATCCCTGCGGAGCTCATCAGCAAGACCAAGTTGCCGGACGACGCGAGGAAGGCAGCTGAGCAAGTGAGGCAGTTGCACGTGCAGTTCCTGCAGCTGGACAACGTCAACTTGGGCCGCTACGCGCACTCTCTTTCCAAGAATGTGCCGCAGACGGATGAGTTCATTCTCTTCCCGCCCAATCGCATCGTGGCCTACCATCTGCTGCCCAAGGAATACGTGCGACTGCTCCGCCAGAAAAAGCTGTGGCCGCATTTCCTCAAGCCCGCTATCCTTCCGTCAAGCAAGCATGCGACGCTGCAGACGCCGTCCGGGTTCAAACGAGGTTTTCGGGAGCGCAAGGAGACTCAACCGTACTCGTATGAACTGGTGGACGTGCCCAGGACTGGAGTGAAGGAGGACACGGTGTTGTTGGCGTACTTTGAGGGCGTCCTGGAGGAGGCATTTGACTGTCTGCAGCGCACGCACTGGGAGGCTGCGTCGAGCATCATCCAGCAGCGGAATCTGGAGGACGCGCAACTGGAAGAGATGATCTCGGAGCTGTCGCAGCGCACTCCTGGCCCTGGTGCCAGCGCTAGCGGTCCAGCCAAGAATCCATTCGCCGGTGCGCTTCAACTGCCCGAGCTACCAACAAGCTCCATGGCAGCGGGTGCTAAGGACGCGATGCAATCGGCAGCAACGCCGAAGGATGCCTCTACGTAGGCAAATCTACGACTATCAGCGCACCAGGCTCGGATCTCGTTATTTTCTCTTTCTTTTGCGCGTTTCTTCATGGTTTCGTCTGTATGGTGATGTCGCGCGAGTCCTGGTTGCGGGCGCATGATAATCATTTGTCTTCTTTGGTGCACCTACTCTGTACATATACGCACGTGTACTTCCTATGGATTTTTGTGTTGGTTTTCTACCGTTCTGCACTGCTCCAATGGATGCTTGCTTTGGTTTATGGATGATTGGAAGCCGTCCTGTCATGAGGAGATCATGCAGCGGCCAGTGGATGAGTGAGGAGCAGTCGCACATCTGGTGTATGGAGATCCGGTTTCGTATCTACATTGTTGTTGTTTTCTCTTTTCTACGTATGGTATGTATCTACATGAGAGGAGCTGCACGTGCACAGAACAGCCGTCACCTGACTGGTCAGTTTTCGAGCCTTTGCGTGAGGGAGAGCGCCCCGCGCGGTTAGATTACTGTATCCCAGTTGGCCTAGTGGTCAGGATTTGTGGCAACTTTCACCCACGATCAAGGCCCATGGTTCAATTCCTCATCGGGACGATTTCGAGGGACTGGGTGACCATGTCATGGTGGCCGGCGGGTCTGTGACGTCCGACTATGGAGGATGGAGCCTACAAGCATTTGGCGTTTTCTACGTACGTACTACGGGTCAGTCAAGGCGGCGCGCGTCTTATTCAAATCCACCGGAGCGCAAGCGACGGCAATTGCAAGACGCGAGGCGGCGGCTGACAAGACGCATGTGATTTTCGATACGCCATTGTTGTCATCTCTTGTCTCTCTTGCCTGTGCTTGGAAGGCTGCGGCCCTCTCTCCTACTGTGTATCGTGTTTGCTGTTTTGTTTTCTTCGTTTTCCCATCTCTACTGTACGTGCTGTGCTTTTATCTGGTAAAGCTTCAATTTACTTACCGTGGTTTGGCAGCCGCCCCGCACATGTCTTCAAACATGTGCAAATATACGATGTAAGCGATGTGCTGCGGGGTTTGTAGGTCTAGTAAACGCTCAGCCCAAAAGGCATAAGTAAAACATATTTTATTGTCACGTTTTCAATAAAGCTACACCATAGTTACCGTAACAGTAATCAAATATAGGTACACACATAGTATATACGTACTATTGTAGGTACCTTGTGTCGTGCATTACGTATGTACAATAATTTAGTACGGTCGGATCACGAACGTACGTCATACGTGTCGGTACAAGTACTGGTCTAACCGTATTAAATTACATTGCGGGGGGGGGGCGGCGATGCCGTCTTGTGGGGGGGGGAGGGGGGGCGGGGGGGGGGGGGCGCCGTGTCCCAGCCGCACTCGGCCTGGGGGGGGGGGGGGGGGGGGGTAGCGGCGGGGGTGTGGGTGGAGAAGGGGGGGGGGGGGAGCGGGGGGGGGGGGGGGGAGGGGGGGGGGGCCGAGCGGGCGAGCAGGGAGAGGGCGGAGAGGGAGGCGGAGCGGGCGGGGAGGAAGGCAAGAGTAAGGGGGGCGCGGGGGTGGGGGGGAGAGAGAGGGGAGGGCGGGGGGGGGGGGGGGGGGGGGGGGGGGGGGGGAGTGGTGGCGGGGTGGTAGGGGGGGGGGGGGGGGGAGGGGGGGGGGGGGTAGCGCTGCGCGGGCGGGTGGGCGGCCCGGGGGGGCGGGCGCTTATTTTGCTTCGGTGCTCCTGTGTGGGGTAGTGTGTGGTCGGAGTGGGGAGGGAGTCTTGCTTGTGCCGGAACGGAGGAAGAATGGCGCAACCGTCTCGGGAGTCAGACTGGGGGTCCGGTGTGCGTGTGGGAGAGGGGGGGGAGGTGGGGGGGGGGGGGGGGGGTGTGGGGGAGAAGGAGGGTAGGGGCGCGGGGTGGGGGGTCGTCGGCGGTGGGGCCCCGGGGGGGGGGGGGGGGGGGGTGGTTTTTTTTCTCTTTTTTTGTTTGTTGTCTTTTCTTTTTTTTTGGGGGGAGGGAGGGGGGGGGGGGGTTGGGGGCCCTCGGAGAGGGGAGAGAGGAAGCGGTGGGGCGGCCCCCACCCCACCCGGCGGACTATGGGGGGGGGGGCGGCGAACCACCCAAAGGTTATCTTACTCGCTATCTCATTTACTGGGCTTACACGATATCCAAGCATTTTGCATTTTGTGCGTAAAGCTTTTACAATCATATGCTACTTTTGCAAGTAGTGCATTGTGGGGGTAAACCTGGTCATGGGATAAACCCGGTTACCTTGTACTGTAGTCCGTTCTTTCTACGTGGGCAGCCGGGTTTACCCCGTGACAACCCTATGCCACTCGGTCCATTGGTCGCTGAGATATGCAGCCCTGAAGCTTTGGTGCGTGGCCGGATTTACCCCACAGTACCCTACAGGGTATTTACTGTTTACACACTTGTTTATTTTCAGGCGTGATTTTGTACGGGCCACCAGGTACCGGTAAAACCCTGCTGGCGAAGGCCGTGGCCAATCAGACGTCCGCTACTTTCCTTCGCGTTGTGGGCTCGGAACTGATTCAGAAATATCTCGGAGACGGACCTCGCCTTGTGCGCGAACTCTTCAGGTAGGGTACTGCGGGGAAAACCCGGCCACCCAGTACATACTGGAGGCACCGACTAGGAAGGAGGGTAGTGTGGGGTAAATCAGGTCATGCCAATAGGGTAAAGCGGATCACCTAGTCTGACCAGACAGAGTTCGCTATGGAACTCAAGTCGTCCTGCGTAAAGTGGGAGTACACGAAGCACGGACAGAAATATGGATTTGTGATACTATTTCACGCAACGCGCTATAAATGCGATTAGCGAACTCTTACTGGTCAGACTATGGTACTAAGGGTAGTCTTTCTCTTTTTCTCGCTAGTAGCCTTACCCCACCAGTAATAGAATGGCCGGATTTACCCCTTGACATTGACCCCTTGACATTTTGTGGTTCTGTGTCGATTCCCTGGCACATTCGCAAGTTTTCTTTCTCGACTGTACGAATAACCAGTGGAGAATTTCTCGATTGTACGAACCCAGTCAGGGTAGCGTGGGGAAAAACGGTCAAGGGGAGAAATCCACTCAACCTGACGGTTTTTCCCCCTCCCCCGTTCGAGAACATGGCTTGTGCGTGTGTAGAGCAGCCTGGGAGAACTCCCGTGATGTTGATGCTTTGGTTGGTCATCATGGCTTTTGGTACTTTTTTCTCTCTTAACCGTCCACGGGGGAAATCCGCTCACCCTATGACGATTTTATCCCCTCCCCCCTTCAAAAACCTGGCGTATGAAAGTGTGTAGAGCAGCCTGGGAGAACCCGTGAGGTTGATGTTTCAGAGTGGCGGAAGATCACGCGCCCTCCATCGTGTTCATCGACGAGATTGACGCAATCGGCACGAAAAGATACGAGTCGAACAGCGGAGGAGAGAGAGAGAGATACAGCGCACGATGTTGGAGCTCCTCAACCAACTGGATGGATTCGACTCCAAGGGAGATGTGAAGGTACAAATGAGGGGGGAATGGGGAAATGGGCTGATGTTTCAAGAAAGCATGAGAATGCGTATGTTGAGAGCTTGGATAGTTCGGTGTTGGCTGAGTTTAGTTCTGAGCGTTTGCAAAGGATGGGCTCATTTTTCAGAGACATAGAGTGGTAAGTAAACCCGGCCTTGAGAAAATCCGGCCACCTAAGTTTCAGTTCACGTGTCTCAGCATTCCATGGACCGATTGAGACAAATATTACATCAGTCGATTCCATTGAACTCTCCTCTTTCAAATGCAGACGTGGGCCTGGGGGTGAGGGGGGGTATGTTGAACGCACCCCCACCCCTACCTCTCCATACCCCCACCCGTACCCCCAGGAAAAATGAAAAGCAACATACCCCCGCGTACCCCCAGAAAAAAACAGCACTACGTATCCCCACCGCGTAACCCCAAACTTGAAATCAGCAGTTTGTCTGCCAGGACACGTACCCCCACCCTTTTTTCCTCTGGCTTACATCCATGCTCAGACTTTTTACATACTCTACAAAGTGCATGCATTGTCAAGAACTGTTGTTTGTAGTTGCACAATGTAGTGAATAGTTTTATATAATGGTTTATCCCTATCATTCTAGACAAGTTGCTGAAGTATTCAACAGTGGAAATTCGATTCGAACACATACTTACACACCACTCTTATCAACCCACCACTGCATTTTGTATAAAATATTACAAGGTGCACAATAAAAACTGTTGCACTGTGTGCAAAAAAATAGTGCTCATTTTTTTCTGGGGATAGATATAGACTTTGTGGGGTTATGTAGTACACCATTTACAGTTGGGGGTACGTAAATATGCTGGGGGTACGTGAGGTTTTTTTCTTGGGGGTACGTAAAAAATCTGGGGGTACGTGGCCAAAAAAATTTTTTTGGGTGGGGATACGCAACACCCCCCCCACCCCCCCCCCCCACTTTTGACCTCCTGCATACCCCCACTGACAGACCCCCACCCTCAAAACCGTGCCCACGTCTGCAAATGAGCTATTTGGTTCACCATTGGCTGAAGCAGCATAGCAAGATCAAAGGAGCTTAGGTGGCCATGTTACCCCATGGCCGGGTTTACCCCACAGTACCCTATTTATATACCGTATTCCTTCTTTCTCTTTCTTGCTGCAGGTTGTCATGGCGACGAATCGTATGGAGACGCTAGACCCTGCTCTTATTCGACCAGGTCGCATAGATCGCAAGATCGAGTTTCCTCTACCCGACGAGAAGACCAAGCGTAGAATCTTCCAAATTCATACCAGCCGAATGACGCTGTCAGATGATGTGAAGTTGGAAGAATTTGTGATGGCGAAGGATGAACTGAGTGGAGCGGATATCAAGGTAATCACAAATGGATGGGGGGGAGGTAGGAATTGAACTCGGGGGTGGAAGGAAGAGGTCGTTTTGCCACTGAGCTATGGGGCGAGACACGGAAAGGTGTGAGACTGGAAGCATTTTTTGGTGATGGTGAAAAGGTGAGAATTGAGTGGGGCGGATATAAAGGCGAGGGGGGAGGGGTGGGAATTGAACTTTGGGGTGGAAGAGAGTGTTTTACCAACTGAGCTATGGGGACGGAGAGATGTGAAACTGGAAAAGCTTTTGTACTTTTAGGGAGGAGTGGGAATCGAACTTGGAGCTTGTAGACCATCTTTACCACTGAGCTATCGGGGTGGTGTGGGGTTAGAAGTAGGCCTACAAAACAAGCTTCACCCAAGCGAGAGATTGATATGGCCAATTACCAAGGCCAATGGATGAGCATGTTTACCCATTGTTTACCAGTTTAGCATGTTTACTCATGTGTTCATTCATTCGTACTTCTGTAGTATGAAGGGTACCACGGGGTAAACCCGGTCATGGGCAAATCCGGCCACCTATGTTTCAGGACTGCATATCTCAGCAACCAATGGACCGATTGAGGCAAAATTATATTCATTCGATTCCTTGACCTCTCCTCTTTCAAATGAGCTAATTTGGATCATCATTTGCTGAAACAGCAAGTTCAAAGGAGCTTTAGGTGGCCGGGTTTACCCCATGGCCGTGTTTACCCCCTGTACCCTACATGCTGTATACTGTACCTCTGTTCATTTCTGTTGCAATAATTTATTGCAGGCCATGTGTACTGAGGCTGGACTGTTGGCGTTACGAGAGCGTCGTATGCGTGTTTCCATGGAAGATTTCAAAAAAGCCAAGGAGAATGTGCTGTATCGAAAGAAAGAAGGCGCTCCGGAAGGACTTTACCTTTAATAGCCTATTTACAATACTTTTAGACGTTCTTGTCCATTATGGAGACAGATAAATGTGTTCATGACGATGTTTTGTGGTAATGATCGGCTATGAGTTTTTTACTGGTGTAAGTGCGCTCGGTATGTTCTTCTTTGTGTTGTGCAAAATGCGAAACTGAGTGACAATTCAAGGCGATAAAAATTTTTCGAAAAAAGTTACGAGAATATTTTGTTTACGTACTGTTTCGCGACGAAACCAATTCAGGTCAATACACTGTCTCCTATTGAGAAGGTTGGGTTGGACACAATCTTGAGTATGTAAATCAAAATAATCGATACAACATATAGAACATTATGTTTTATGTATATATAATTTATTTTGCAACTATGTAGGCTACATACCTTCCTAATTTTGTCGTTTCTCTTTCTATCGTGTGGCAAAACGAATCAGTCATGTCACTCGGTAACATTGGTGTCGGTCAAAGCGCTAGCAAGAGTAGCAAATATGTACATGTTGTTTGAAACATGGGCAAATTTTCACGGGGATAGCAATGCTTCTTTGCTTGTAGCGATTTTTTTCAGATTTTGGTACGCTCGCCCATCATAGTCAATGCGATTCCATCCGATCTCAAGCCGCTCCAACTGTTTGCATTCAGTCAGCAGCGACTCAAGTGCAGGCAGCGAGTCATCAGACAAACCGCACGATGTCAGCCGCACGTCCTCCATGCTGGGAAACTGGGCGATTTCACGGCAGAGAGCTCTGAAGCCCGATTCACTATTCCCGAGAAGTCTGCTCTGGTCGAAAAAAACCTCTGACAGAGTGGGGCAGATTGGCCGCATTGACTGGAGAATTTCCACTGCGACAGGTGCTGTCAACTGGCAATTGGTCAGCCGAAGCGTCTTCATCTCTCTGTACTGATCTCTGGATGATGAGAAGTGGGTGGAAAGAGTTTCAGTTCCAATGCGCAATGAATGCAGCCGGAACTCGTGAATGTGTTTTGAGGAAAGTTGCAGCATGTCAAGATCGAGCTCTGCATTGTTTCCAACCAGAATCAGCCACCTTACTTCGGGAGTAGCCTTCAGTACCTTGGACAGAAGAGAAAAGACTGAGTCTGCATCTGAAAGCTGAGAATAATCAACACGCAATGTCTCCACGCGTTCCATTATTGGGAACTGGACTACAGGAGACGCCGCAACATCCGTGCCATCAGTCTGATGATGAAGCTCAATCGTCAGCTCATTCACATTGTAGGAGTCGATGGATGGCAGAAACTGCGCTACCTTGACTGGGCTTCCACTCAGCCACCACCACTGTCCGATTCTGCACCTCTCCACCGCCTCCGCTATTCTGCTATATGAAGATGGAATGTATGTGAAAGCGTCAACGTCTACAGCAAGAACATTATTCTTCCACAGGGAACAACCATCGCAAATAGCGCTGAATGATGATGAATAATCCATCAGCTGCATATCAGGCAGTGGGAGGACGGAGAAGCCCCCGACGTACGTGTAGAATGGATTGGTTTGAACTGAAACACGAGTAGTATACAGTACGTCAAGGGTGTCAGTGAACTGGGACTCAGTCGAACATTCCAGCTTCAAACGTCGGATCACTGCAAAATTTGTAGGAACAGAATAACGATAGCAACTCCATCCTTCGAAATAATTTCTGCACTGCAATTTCTCGAGAAAGGGGCGCAGATGGTTGGGATACTCTGTGGCGATGAAGCCAAACAGAAATAGAAAGGTTTGATCCAGACTCGGAATCAACCAGCTTTCGTTGACTTTGCAATTGAATATGCTCAAAAAACGTCGTATTTGTCCAGTGCCTACAGAGAAAAGATTCAGAATGTCACGTATAAATCGGTGGATTTTTGAAGTCGGTGCATTATAAAGAATTCCATATTCATGTCCAAGGGCAATTGCTGCGAAGAACTCTTGCATGGTTTTGTGAGAAAATGAGAAGGATTTGATCGTGTTCATTCCTGTCGTGGTATTAACAGTCTGCTCCTCAGTGACAAGAAAGCCAACTGCTTCCATCAATCGCCAATCAATTTTGTACTGGTCAACCATTTCTTGACTGAAAACAACGGTGCCTTCTTCGCTTTCTGTCAGGCCTTTCCATGCCATCGAACCAAGGCGATGAATATTCTGCTGACTTGTCCAACAATCTTCACGCAATTGTTTGTCTTCTGGATGAGCCTCGTTGTGAGTTTTGATAAGCTTCGTGGACAGCTGCTTGTACAGTCGATATGCACTGCTGGTCACTTTCGCATATCCAACCATCATTGCCATTAGCAGAAGCAGCGGAGGACCCAAGACAGTTTGAAGATTTTGGTCAGCTTTCAACTTACTAAGAAATTTGGTCTCTTCTTCCTGGGAAAATCCATCCAACTTGGGAAAGTGCTTGTGCACAAATTCTTCCATCTGCCTCAAGCTAAGAGGCTGGATGTAGGCAATCTCGTACTTGCACATTAGTTCTCCAACTGTGTGTGGTCGTGTTGTGATTATTGTAGGACAACTCATCACCAGTTCGCCCTCTTGTGTGAAAATGCGATTGAGTTCGTCACAGTCACCTGCTGCTGCTTCATCCAATCCATCCAAAATAAGAAGGATATCGCTTCTTTGCAGCTCTAGCAATCTCAGCAGGTCATTGCCACTGCTGATCTGTTGCTCTTGCAATGGACGGCTCCTTTCACACATCCACTTCCAACAAAGGTCAATACAAGAGCTCAGCTTCTTGCCTTTCATGTCACGCAGCTTCCCTATGAGCACTAGCTTGAAACCAGCCAAGGGTTGCGTTGCTGCAAACTTCTTGTTGGCCCAATCCCAGCAGATTTTTTTCACCAGTGTGGTTTTTCCACTTCCGGCGCCACCTTGGATGATTACTGGCTGACCAGTTTTTGCTGCGTTCAGGCAAGCGTCGTAGTCCTCGCTGATTTCCCCTCTGAGGCGTCTGTGCTTCGTTCGCATGGTCAGGTTGACGTACAGCTCGTCGATGGGCAGGTTGGCGCATGGCAAGTTTGGTATCAACTGAATTGTGGCAAAGAGGTTGTACAGCTGGATGATGGCAGAAAATATGCCGTGATCCCGTCTTTCCCTTGGAAGTGTGGAGGGAGTGCGAGTGGGTTTAATGCGGAAGTCAGCTTGGATTGGTTCTGTTTCTTGCAAATCTGGTGTAGAACTGTGTTTCTGCCCAATTTCCTGGTTTTTGGATAAAGTATCATCTGGAACTGATCCTCCTGGTTGGAAACCTGATGATTTTGTTCCCGCTGTTCCTGCCTGCTGGACAATCACGATATTCTGATTGGTCACATTTCCCAGACTGCTGCTTTCCCTCATGTTTAGATTGCCTTGAACATTGATTACATTGACTGTTCCACCATTGGAAGCTGTTAGATGAGACGCTACTGCAGCCTGGTTGTCATTCGATGGCTCGCTTTCATTGCCGGAAGTGATTCCCTGATCAGATGAAAGAGTGGAGAGTGGAGCGATTGGAGGAGTAGAGCCAGCTGCTTCTACGACTGGCATTTCCTCTCCAGCCTTGTCGCTGCTGCAAGCAAGAAATGTACATAATACGAGATAGTGCCCGAGGTGGTTTATTTTTGAAATTGAAAGGGTGTACACGAAGCTTTACAGTAATGCATCCTTTTACGTTCACATGGGATATGTTACTTGTTTTCCATGATTCTAGTAGTTGTATGTGAAGAGAAAGACTGAAACCAGCCGAAGATTGTTCTACTAATATTCCGCCAGTGAGTAAAGTAGAATTTTGTAGCACCTTGCAGCTACTATGTATACCATATACTTTGCGATCGTTTCTGGAACTTGGAATCTCAAACTGTGAGCCTGTAGTTAGTAGTTATGGATGGCAATACTGACTCACCTGTTGCAATCGTGCAGGTAATTTTCACTGTTTTAAAGGCGCAGCTAATGCAACGCAATGGTACGGTAAATATGGAGAGACAAACGCAAATGTGAAAGAGTTTGGGAGTTTTGTTTGCGCACGCACTGCATGGACATCACAGTAAGTTGTATTACGTATGCTACAGGTATGCAACGATTTTGTTTGCCTTTACACTTGGTCCGCACTGATTGGCCAGAGATAAGACAGGGCAACGCGTGAAGATCATGTGAGGTCACTCTGCCATTCCTTTTGCAACCGAATCCAGTCGGTCTGCTTTATTCTCTTTTGCGGCTGTTCCACTCTCTTTTTACTTTGCAAAAAATTTAAGACTGGGTTATCGAAAATGAGGGCTTTGCTTTTTTTCGCTGCGAATAAAAATTGTCCGCAGCGGTTCAACTCTGGCCCAGAGCCCCAGAGTGATGTGGCCAAAAAGCGACAGCGTGAGTGGGACGACAGTTTGGGCAAATAAACTTTGTTCTGCGAAGCCCCATTGGCAAAAGAAAAATGTCACATGCATAGTTGAAGCTACGTACCTACTACCCAGTAGCCATTCGTCTAGTAAACGAGGTCGATTAAACCACGGATATTTTGCAAAATTACTAAAGCTCGCGGTGCAGAAAACAAAAAATGCAATACTTAGTGATTCTCAATTAGGAATAACGTATGAAGAGAGTACTTTGTTTAATAATGTTGACGAAAGAAAGTTTCTTTTCGTTTTCTTTCGTTTTTCGTCTTCTTTCGTCAACATTATTAAACAAAGTACTCATTTCATACGTTATTCCTAATTGAGAATCACTAAGTATTGCATTTTTTGTTTTCTGCACCGCGAGCTTTAGTAATTTTGCAAAATATCCGTGGTTTAATCGACCTCGTTTACTAGACGAATGGCTTGATGGTATGTACGTACAAGCTGTTCATACATACGGTACATTATGATAAAACAAGGTGGATGAATATTGGCCAAAAACAATTTAGAGATAGGCCAACTGGAATTTTAACCAAGTCACTTTCTTTGACAAGTCAGTACTTAGAATGCACGTACATAGGTTCAAAACAAAATAATATCACACTAGTTGAACTTGTTTGGCAACCCGTTGTACAATTGAACTTGTTATCATTTGAACCTTCGAAATCGTCTTCTTGATGCGCATCTTTAGTGTAGTAAAGTGAACCATTCACTCGAGCTGACTGGCCACGTTTTAGTAGGCACTCGATATTTTGAAAGGAAAATTTATATTCCTTCCCAAATCCCACGTTCCAAGGAACGATTTGAAGAAAAATGCGATCATCGCTTCTTCGAGCTTCACTTCTGCTTTTTCTGGCGCTTATGAGTGCTACCGTAACCCTTGCTCATGATGATTACGAATATTTTCACCATCCTCCTCATCGCTTTGGAGCGTTTCTACCTCCGCCACCACCGCATCATCTCAGACCACCCCGAAGACATAGGCCTACTACTGTAAAAGGGCAAATGTTCGGATAAGACGAAACACGAAATTTCGGACAGTTTGATAGGAAACAGAATTTGTTTAGAAGCTAATGCCTAATGCGTCAGAATACTTAGCGTTTTGTTATGACTATCTATGTACGTACAGTACATCATGTTTTTTTAATCCGTCTCTATCAGTTTGCCTGATCGCTGGTTGGTTGATCGTTACGTGATCGCGTCGTGTTCGTTACGTAAAAGTTGATCGCTTGCTGATAACTGGCTTCAAACAACCAGCAATCAAACATGTCCGGGCGTAAGAATCGGATGTCCCGTTTTGTCCGAACTTTTGAACGTCCGAACATCTCTCGTTTTACAGTATTTACCACCACCACTTTGAGCGCCCTTCTCACCACCACAGAAGGTCCGGCTATAATCCCCATCCACCTCACGAAGTTCGGGGCAGATCTGGTCACAGTACGCATGGTGAAGTAGACGGCGATGGCTTGCATGCTGAAGTTTTAAGAGAGTTCACTGGCCGTCAAGAAAGGCCTACGGGCGTTCAACCAAGGGAAAGAATGCGAGAGGGAACGTCGTGGATTCATGAAGAACCGTCGAACAACAGAAGAGGACATTTTGAAGGGGTATGGTCTACAGTATGGCAGTTGTAGGGTATTGTGGGCTGTGGGGTAATCCAGCCATGCCTTGTGGTAAGCCACATAATCTCCTTTGAACATGTTGTTTTAAGAAATGACAAACAGCTCGTTTTGATAGAGAAAAGTTCAAGGAATCGATTGATAGAATATTTGTCTCAATCGGGCCATTGGTTGCTGAAATATGCTGCAATACGTACGTAGTATGTAGGTGACCGGCTTTTCCAATGGCCGGGTTTACCCCATAGGACCCTTTCAAGTGCTCTATCCGTAGCCGCAATCCCCCGCCTGCATGCAGCTGTACGTACGTGCATACCGTATACAGTAGATACATTTTTTTTAGCACAATCACGACACGTTCCGAAGGAGCCAACACGCTGAAGCTGAAGGTCCTGTAGAGTGTAGACGTGGTTCTTGCTCCACGACCTGAAGCGAGAAATAGTCGAGGGACGAATCGACGATAAAGCGGCGAAGAAGGTCGAGAAGCAGAAATTGTGATATTTTGAAGCTTGATGGCAACTCAAGTGTCAAGTCAAAGAAATGGGTGTGCTCGTGCTCGCAATCGCAATGATACTTTACTGCAGCAGCGGTTGGTGGTACTATGAGTCTGGCCAGAGAGATTTGGCTAAGGGACTCAAGTCGTACTGCGTAGTTTGCGTGCCCTTCTGCTAAATAGGAGTGGAGTACACGAAGCACGGACAAAAATCCGCAATTGTAAATCTATCATACGCAACGCGCCTTGACGGTAGCCAGCCAACTCGTACATACTGGCAAGTCTATGTACGTATAATCCTTATCGAATAATATCGCTGAAGGGTCCGGATGGGACTTATTTGTCCCATCATTTTCCCTCTGAACCGCACACTGGGGCTCCATGTGTTACCGTACGTGTATCGCACGTAACGTACGTATAGCTAGCTACGTAGCGTACTGTAGTTGTGCTATATTTTTGGTGTCGTTCCGGTTCCTCTATGTATACTACAGGGTGTCTCACGTAGACCTACCTAACGACTCAGCCTTATAACTTCCGTATTACAGTAGATATCAAGCTGAAATTTTGTCCCCAGAAACCCAAGAATATACCATACTTTGTGGCAAAATTTGAGCCAGGTATGTCAAGCAGGGATGAAATTATGAGCTTGACCACTTTTTTCAGCATTTCGAAATCAGTGGTGCCACTATTGACCTCGACAGACCCTTGAAGGCTGTTATGGGCAGTAAATCGCCTGTATTTTTGAATCCTTTGTGTTCTGGACTGTGGTGATGTTCGGCCATTGTTGTTCCACCATATTGCCATGTTGGATAAGCTGCTTGACCATGCTGAGCAAAAGATTCTAATCTCAAAACCATGCTCAGTGCAGGAAAATGATAAAAACAGGGTCAAAAATTTATAAGCCTGTAATTTCGTTGGCTGTGGGCCTATCTTACTCAAATTTTCCCACAAAGTATGGTATATTCTTGGGTTTCTGGGGACAAAATTTCAGCTCGATATCTACTGTAGTACGGAAGTTATAAGGCTGAGTCGTTAGGTAGGTCTACGTGAGACACCCTATAGTATCCTTGTGTTCTTTCAATGCTGAAGCTTCATTCAAGACCTTGTAATTGTGAGGCTAATAATTGTACGCAGGGATAATTAATTGCTATTGTATGTTACTGGAATGGAAGGCGGGCATGTGATTTTTAGTTTTATACGGAAAACCTCACGTATATAGGATATACTGTAAAGCTTCGTGTATAACCCCCGGGGGGATAAAAATTGTTAGTCGCCGATTCGAGGGGGGTTATACACGAGGGGGGGTTATACACGAGACCAAGCAAAATGTGCAGAATCATCACCAACATGCTTATTTTGCTTTATTTGCGCGTTTTACGCGTTAAAAAAATTTTGGTTAGAGGGGGGGGATAAAAATCGTTAGTCACCAAATAGGGGGGGTTATACACGAGGGGGGGTTATATTCGAAGGGGGGTTATACACGAAGCTTTACAGTACGTATAGGAAAATGCATGCTGTCCAGTTCCGGTTTGTAACTTTTCAGGCAATGGGCATCGAGTTTTGCAAATGCACAAACGGTAAAAGCAATATGCATGCACGCAAGCACTCATTTCAAATTAGCGAAGTTGCTTGCGCCGCAAAGCTTCGGTGGCTTTCGATGTCGATATCACAGCGTTTGTGTTTTAATTAATATCCCGTTGCAAAATATTTTTATCGAAAAGAAGCTACAGTTTCGCCACCCTCTGTTGCGGTGAAAATGAAGCCGAATCGTTCCGCAGGATTTTCGCTCGGTACATGCATATACATTATGTACCTTATAGTAACCTACGTACACTACCTTACAGGTTCCTATTTCATTCATTACTACGTAAGTAGGGTAACATGGGGTGAACCCGCCCCCCTAAGCAGTTCTCTGGAACCAATGGCTGAACCAAAACAAAATCACATGGCATAATATACCTGGTTAGGCCTTAGTTAAACGTGCAAAGTACGGCTCTACTGCTGAACGTCTTTAGAGAGTTATGGCCAAATTCAGCTGTCGCTAAAACACGAGCCCTGGGGGGTGAACCCGCCCGCCTAAGGTTTAGGCCATTTTCAGGCTGACCAAGCTATATTTTTATGGCCGTTTATTTCAAGATGGAAGCCAAGCTTATTTCCAACGCCAGTAATTAAAAAAATAACTGCTAAAATATTTCTGCCTGATGCATGAAGGGCACGAATGAGACAACTCTAGTGACAGCCCATCTCTTCAGTACTGGGGGTGAACCCGCCCACCCATGATTTTGGCTAATTTGAGGCTGCCCGGGCTATTCTGTATCATTCTGGCATGTTATAAAAGAAGCAGAAGCAATAACCATGAATAACAGCTACCAATTAGCCAACTAGATAGTTTAGGTAGGTAATAAGTGGTATGAATGGGACTACTTTGCTGTAAACTAACCTTTCAGTACTGGGGGGTGAAGCCGCCCACCCATAAAATTTTAAGAAAATTTGCATGAACGTCTTTTCGCTTGAGAAATCGTAAGAAAATATTGTAAGATTAGCTGAACGCACTTTCCTTTGTGATTGTGCACTATATGACAGCTGCTTAGGATTGCAGTAGTTTGAGCTGATCAGGTGGGCGGGTTTACCCTATACTTTAGTACAGGAGTTGGGTGGGCGCATTTACCCCACTAAGTACTGAAATTGTTTTTTGCCATATCTCCAGTACCAGTGGGGCGAATTGGATGAAACTTCGCCTGGGAGTAGGGCACTATGCCTCCTTGCCCCCCACATACCGGGTGTTCATTTATAACATACAGGGTGTTTTTGCGCAACATCTAAAGTTTGGTCATTTTCGACCTCTTGTTGAAAAACGTGAACCCGTGAGCTTGATGTTTCAACAAATGACATGCCAAATAGCTCATTTGAAAGAGGAGAGTTCAAGGAATCGATTGATATCCTAGTTGTTTCAATAGGTCCATTGGTTCCTGAGATACACAGCCCTGAACCCTTAGGCGGGCGGATTTACCCATGGGCGGGTTCACCCCATGTTACCCTACTACGTATGATAGCCCGTATGATACGTAAGTACGTACATAGCACGCTGCTGAGGACAAAAATCGCTTCAAATGTGCCGTGTATCTTTAGCCTGCGTCACCACCTTGTTGCTCATCTCAGCGTGTCATGGGGATCTCTTCCAGTTTCATAGCATGATAAGGCGTTTGACCAGCACGACGCTAGCTACTTCTCTGGGCTCCGGTTACGGTTGCTGGTGCGGCAAAGGAGGCGACGGACCGGTTCTAGACGAGCTTGATCAGTAAGATATACGTACGTAACTGTACAGTGGTACGTACATTTAGAAGGAGAAGAGTTACCGTACATGAGTCATACGCAGATTCCCCAATCGGCCTCAAGGTAACTTCATCTAGTATGTACTTTAGCAGTACAATCAACGTATGTACTGTAGGTGTTAGGCGTCCATTTCCTAATAAGTACGTAGAAGACTGTACATAGAAGACAGAATAGAAGACTATACATACGGTATTACATAATAGAAGAAGTAGGTAGAACACCTATTTTCTGTCTTTAGATGCTGCAGGACCCACGACGAGTGTTACGGTGATGCCATTAGGAACTACTGCAGCGGGTGGGAGAGCACTGTTTACGTTAGCATATACGATTATACCATGAGTGGCACTGAGATCAAGTGCGAGGGCGGTAAGACATCTTCACAAATACAAGCAAATACATATTGTAGGGTACTGTGGGGTAAACCCGGACACCCAGCGTATGTATCTCAGCAACCAAACGACCGATTCAGACAAGTATTCTACCAATCGATTCCTTCAACTCTCCTCTTTCAAATGAGCAACATCATACCATGTCATCATTTGCTGAAACAGCAAGTTCAGAAAAGCTTAGGTGTCCGGGTTTACCCCGTGTCCTGGTTTACCAACCAGTACCCTACACACCATAAATCGTTTCCTTCATCCGGATAAAAACACGGGGAATGGGAAAAATTGTCCAATGTATTTGTATTGTATGTAAATAAGGTTACATTACAATACAATATCACAATACGTAGTTTACGAATGAATGGTCGAAAGTATCGGCTTTTGTACATAGACAAGAACAGCGAATGCGAACAGAAGATCTGCGAATGCGATCGGGCGGCGGCCTACTGCATGGATAGTAACGAGATCGATTTCGACACCGGGCGTCTGCAGGCTCGCATCACCGGATTGTGCGCTGAAGACGACGACGACACCTGGTGGGGAAGGAAATAAACGCCGCAGGCGCCGCTCCGCACAATGAAGAAGCCATTTGACCTTGTAAAAGCTCATTCGACCTCCGTCCTTGTGACCCTGATTGATCAAGATAAATCAATACTGTAAAGCTTCGTGTATAACCCCCTTACAATATAAGCCCCCTGTCTTGGTAGCTGAACGGATTTTGGTAAGCCTACTGTATGCAATCCCTCTATTAGTATGTACTACTCGCAGTGTACATATTATGTATGTACATACTTGTACCTGGGTACACGTACGTACATATGTATGTATACGTATGTTTATTGCTGCATAAAATCACAAGATTGCTGATGCAACAAATTGCAAGATTGTGCTGATGCAACTAAAAATTGCAATCATCTGTATGCACGTACCTACATACATATACATGTAGCAGAATAATAGAGTACTGGTCGGTGGTTTCAAAATATTTGTCAAAGTGGTGCTGCATGTTTATTGTTTGGTTTGGCAGCTATTGCGGCTTCATGTTCATACACACAGCTTGTTTATTTGTGTTGTTGCATTTGAATGTTTCGCCAGCAAGGAAGTTACCGTTTCGATCCACAAAAGAAGATCCTAATTTTGTCAAAAATGTTTAGCGTAGCGGTAATAGTTCTATTCCTATTCATGTACTGGATTTACTATCATTTCGTCGGAAAACGTCGCCCATACCCAGGGGTATGCCTAGACTACAAGTTTCTTGGGGCAGAAAAGCAAGGAAGCACTACAGTACTAGGACTCCTAACAGTATGTACGTATATGCTTCTAGTAGAATGTTATATACAATGTTATGGTAATGTCAATGTTATGGTATTATGAAAAGATATGACTGGTAATGTACATAGATACGCACGCATTTACTTGCTCACGAAAATGGTAGCAATAATTAAGTTGACTAAGAATATGTTGGGGCGCAAAAATGCGAACGCGCTGACTTTTTGTCGCAGCCCCTATATAAAAAGGGCCTAAGCCCTTTTATACTCCTAATCGCAGGCATACCCCTGGCTGGCATCCGCCCGGTCCGACTCCTTTGCCTTTTCTGGGAAATATTCATCAAATCGGCAGGAAAGATCCCCACAAGAATATCGTCGCAATGAGCAAAATTCACGGACCCGTCTTCACTTTGTGGTTGGGAACGAGACCAAACGTTGTCATCACAGATTACCCAGGGCTGAATTCACCACGCAATGCTGTGCGCTGCCATGCCAAGGGCAAGAAAAGTCTTGAAAAAGAGTTCAAATAAGGAAATAACGGAAATTTCAGCCCGGTTAGGACAAGAGGAGGAGGAGAGTGTGGTATGTTAGGCTGAGGCTTAGGCTTAGGCTGAGGCTTAGGCTTAGGCTGAGGCTTTGGCTGTGGCTTAGGCTTAGGCTTTTGCTGAGGCTTAGTTAAGCTTAGTCTGTCTGAGGCTTCGGCTTAGGCTTAGGGTTTGGCTTAGACTTTCGTTTGTTTAGGCGTGAGGCTGAGGCAGGCTTATAATGTACTTAGGCTTAGGCGTCGGAAAATCGGTGATGGAGGACAAAATATTGGCCGAAACTGCCAAACTTTTGAACAACGTCACGCGACTGACGGTTAAAGGGGGAATCTGGTGAGTTATTCTTAAAGGGGAAATTTGGAGGGTTTTTCAAGGCAATTTTTTTCTTATTTTCCACAAAATCTGCCCCACCACCACCCCCTCCCCCCCATTTTTTCCGATTTTTCACAATTCGCCTTGAAATTAGCCATTTCCATCCCCCTCCTTCATACAATTTTATCGCAAGATATCCCCTTAACAGACCCGATGGCCAGTTTTCTTCTGCTCTGCTAAAGCAAGAGATGATTCTATGCGTCGCAAACGTGATCAGCTCGCTAATTTTGGGCCACACATTGGACACTGAGGAACGATTTCGGATGCTCAAGCAGTCCATTGACAACATGGTCAAACTCGCCATCCGTCCACAAACCTTCCTACTGAATAATTATCCATGGTTGAGACATGTTCCTCTTTTTGGTAAGATAAGTGTATAGCGTTCGGTTTTTGATAATAAATAGGCTACATAATAAATAAATAAATAAATAAATAAAAGTAGACAAACAAATAATTAAATAAATAAATAAACAAACAATAAATAAATCATTAAAATAGCCTAAATAAATAGCCTAAATGAATAAATAAATAAAGTAAATAAATAAAATGTTACTATTGTTTATTTGTGCAGGACACTTCGGTATGGATCAAGTGTGCGAATATCGGGAGCGCTTCTTCGACTTTTTGAAAGCTGAAATCGAGGAACACCGCAAGCATTTCGAACCGGATGCCGATCCTACCGATTTTACATCCGCATTTCTCAAGGAGATGCATCGCAGAGAAGAGAACGGGGAGGACCTGGGCAGTTTCATTTCGTGGCAACTGGAAGTTGCACTGCTGGACATGTTTACTGCAGGTTGATTATCGATTTTTACATACTCATTTAGTGTGGATTAGTTTATTGATTCTTGATTAGGGATGGAGACAACTGACAGCACTCTCAATTGGGCAGTTTTATTCATGGCTAGGGAGCCAGAGGTGCAAGAGGAATGCTACCAAGGTACTACGATAGTATCTGAAACAAATACCGCATTTTGCTCTAAAAATATATAAGCACAAAAATTATGTCCGACAAGAAGGGAAAAGCAAGACAACTTTTTTTTTCAGAAATCCAATCCCTGCTTCGCTCTCGCGACGATCTAGTGATTCACATGGCAGACCGGCCCGCCCTTCCATACGTCACCGCCACCTTAAAGGCAAGAAGTCCCCTAATACCGACTTTTGAATATTGAGTTCAAACCAATTTTATCATAAACTATATTTTTATTCGAGTCTTTTGCAAAAAACCGCTTTTCAAAATTCCTATCCGTTCCCGAGTTATTCGATGATAAAAATCGATAAATTTTAGTGACTGAAGACGGATTTAGGAACCAGTACCAGTACGGATAGGAATTTTGAAAAGCGGTTTTTTGCAAAAGACTCGAATAAATAGTTTATGATAAAATTGGTTTGAACTCAAAATTCGAAAGTCGGTGGGGACCCCTTGCCTTTAACCGAAATCCAACGGTGCGCCAACATGCTCATGATAAACGTGCAGCACCGTACGCTGCAGGATGCGACGTTGGCCGGCTACCGCATCCCTAGAAATACGGCGATTCTGCCTCAGATCTCCGCCGTCCTCATGGACGAGAGGTACTTTCCGTCACCGGAGCGGTTCGATTCCCGGCGATTCCTTGAAAAAATTGACGACAAAGGGTGGCGTCTTGTGCCAGAGAAAATGGAACCAGTTATCCCCTTCTCCATGGGCAAGCGGTCGTGTCTTGGTGAAAGTTTGGCCCGGATGGAACTCTTCCTAATCTTCACAAATCTGCTCAGAAAGTTCCAGTTTGAGGTCGCCCCGGGAACGCCCGCGCCGACCATGGATTCCACGCAAGAAGCATTCATGCGAGTTTCAGAAAATTTTGAGCTGAAACTCACTTTGAGAGACACGTGAGTATAGTGACTGATAAGTTGTATATTTTTGCAATAATGATTACTAATGGCATGAGATCATGCCCGCGTCTACAAGTTTTACACCTTACAGTGCCCATGTTTTATCGCGACTTTCATATTTATTTATAGTATTATGTTATGTATCTACAGTGTAGTAAAAAAAATGTTCGCTTTGTTCCCTTTCTACACTTGCTATATTCATGTCGACTTTTGACTGAATAAAGGATTATGAGATGAGGCCTACGTATAGTAGGTAGGCACTAAACTGTAGAAACAAACAAATTCAAACTAAATCGATACATTTTCTATGAATTAGTAACAACAATCATTGCCTTGGACCCCCATCATGTTAATATATTTTTATTTTCTACACATTTCCGCTTGCTTTCTGAAAGCGCTGTGCTTGCAGATGACGCTTTTGATCCACTCCAGATTGTAAGACACCTTTGTGAACGTTGTACCCGTTCCGCAATCCGATTTACCTTCGATCGGTCCAGAGGTCACTCCGCTCAAAGTCCATTCCTTTTTGCCTTCTTCAAGTTGACACATCAGAGGCCCTCCAGAGTCACCCTAAATATCGGCACATAATAGTTTTCCTTAGTGGTTTCTAACACAACATTTATTTATTATAACATATCAACAGTTACACGTACCCTAACCTACCATGCCGGTACTGTACGTACGTATTATACAGTACGCCATCTTTTTTACATAACAACTGCCCCGGATAACTGCAGGCACTTCAAAACACATCGTCATGTTGGATTGAGCTGGTGGACAATTGACTCTGGGGATGGAAACGTCTCTGGGCTTGTTGGGTTCCCAGAAATTTGGGTCAGCATCTCCCCAACCGGCGGTTATGCACGTTTGGCCGATTTTTGGCTCAGAAGCTTTCGCCTTTGGCAGACAAATTGGTTGCACTACGTAGTTGTCGAAGCTGATCGGGTGGGATAACTGCAGAATGGCGATGTCATTGTAACGCTCCGGTGGTGGTGGTGGCAGTTCTTTCAAAGGACTGTAGATCCCCTTTATTTGGGAATGCTGCTCATATTTACTCCACCAACGACGTTTGTCATAGACTCCAGCTCGAACCATTAACGCTTTAGGGGGAAGCTTGTGGCCACGGCCATTGTCCTTCTGTGTTCTTTCTCTAGAATATAAATGTTATGCAAGAAGGATACTGTACTTGCCGGTAGGTGTACTGTCCACACAGATAGAAAGGAGAGCAATGTTGTAGAACGCTTCTCTGGAAATGCACCCTAGGCACCTTTTTTATGGTCCAGCAGCCGTTTTCCAAACATACTTAGACTTTCGCATTACGTTGCTGACCAGTTTAAAATTTAACCCCTCCTGTATGCTGAGATATGGCGCTGGTAGGCCCAAATTGCCCCCTTTGTGCCAGCCACTTTTTCAAAAGTTCTTAACATCATTCTACTCCATTTTCTTCGCTGATTTCGATTTGGGGCATGCCCCTTCGATATTTTGACGAATATGCCATGATATTGCCCAAAAAAAGGTAATTTTGGCTAATTTGATCATTTTCGTCAATTTTTGTTGTGTATTCATCAAAATATCGAAGGGGCATGCCCCAAATCGAAATCAGCGAAGAAAATGGAGTAGAATGATGGTAAGAACTTTTGAAAAAAGTGGCTGGCACAAAGGGGGCAATTTGGGCCTACCAGCGCCATATCTCAGCATACAGGAGGGGTTAAATTTTAAACTGGTCAGCAACGTAATGCGAAAGGCTAAGTATGTTTGAAAAACGGCTGCTGGACCATAAAAAAGGTGCCTAAGGTGCATTTCCAGAGAAGCGTTCTACAACATTGCTCTCCTTTCTATCTGTGTGGATAGTAACACCACACATGGAGGAAAAAGTGAACCTTGGACTTGGAGATGGTCATGGACAAGAGGCTCTAAAGTTACGGTTGAATTGAACTGCATTAGATGGTACCCTTTGTCGCAATTGCACTGCTGAACATTTGCTTTTACATAGGGTATGTGACGTACACGCGGTAAAACTTGAGGCGCATTTCTGCACCAGTTTTCCATTTGCTCCCCACATTCGAAGCGAGGGTGCTTTTCCTCTGGGTCATTCACAGACAACTTTATAGTTGTCTATGCTCCCGTACTGAATTGCGCTCGGCTTGTTGGACCTGCAATGGTCCATGAAATGTCTTTTCCTAAGCTTCGCAAAAAAATTTTTAACAACAGCACCAAATAGAAATATTGAGCTCAACACGTATTGTTCATAATTTTTTGCGAAGTTTAGGAAAAGACATTTCATGGACAATTGCTGGTCCAACAAGCCGAGCGCAATTCAGTACGGGAACATAGACAACTATAAAGTTGTCTGTGAATGACCCAGAGGAAAAGCACCCTCGCTTCGTTCCATGGTCCCCAAAAGTCAACTGCCAGAGGCGCAAATTACTGTATGGTATGTAGATATGAAGAGGTGCCGGAAGGTGGCAGGCAAAGAGGTGAATTTGGCATTTTGCGCCTCAGGTTTTTGTCGGCTACACCCCGATTACTTAGTATAAGGTTGGCCGGATTATTTTGCCCCACCGGGTTTGACCTCATTTGTACATACCCTCTCACGCAGTGGTCCGCCGTTATGACGATGTCCGTTTTCTTCAAAGTCTCCGAAACTCTGACTAAACTTCCGCCACACGTAAACATAGCAGCAGTATCATTCATGATTCTTCTCATTAGCATGACAAGCCACGGCCATTGATGAGGTGCGGTTTGGTTGCCGCCGTAGATTCCCACCATGGGGTCAGGCTGGAGCTTGTTCTCATGAGTAGGCATGTTGGCTATGCCGCATGGTTGGTGCACTGCAGCAACTGAAATATAAATAAATAAATAAATAAAAAAATAAATAAATAAATAAATAAATATATAAATAAATAAATAAATAAATAAATTAATAAATAAATAAATAAATAAATAAATAAATAAATAAATAAATAAATAAATAAATAAATAAATAAATAACGTAGTATTCAATCGATCTCACCATTATTTTCCAAGATTGCACAAATAATTACTCCTCCAAAAAGAGCAACAGAAGCCATATCGAAGTAATATTTTGTACAAAAACTGTTAGGTTTTTGTACAAAAGGCAGAGCTCATTTGTGGCTGGCGCCTAAAACATGCTAGTGGCAACAAAGTAAAGGTAGCCTACAGCTACCAAGCGATGCGTAGTCATGTAGACGTACCTATATAGGTACGTCCTAGACATCGTCTGGAAATAAAACGCTATTGTCTGCGAATGCAAGGCTTTTGTTCCAACTCATTTCTTGTTTTCTTTACCTACCTAACCTACGTACTGTATCTGTCTGTATGTTACATCTCCTACTGGAAACGGCCGTACCGCATGTGTCACGGTTACGGTACTGTATTGCTGTGTGTCTGTGTCATCATATCGTCATCGTCTATGTTCTTGCTTATCTACCGTCTTGATGATGATGATGATGATGAATAATTTTACTGCTGCCACAAAGTACCAAATTTTAATATCGACCGTCTTATCGAGTGATTGAATGAGGTATCTTTTCTCTATCCCATTTTCCCTACGCCATTCTTTCTTGCGCATTCATCTTTGTGCGGTCGCCTTCACCAGCTCTCCAACAGCGCAAAAGAGGACCGAAATGTTCGCGGAAATCGAGTGCGCCGTCAATTTCCTCTCCACCTTTCTCTTCGGAAACATACCGCGGCGTCGAGTGCTCCTGTTTGGCGAACAGCTGTCGCTCTTTCTTGTGCACGAATTCGGATATTGTCAAGGTAAAATTTAGGGTCGAAAAAAGGTCAATATTTTGGATTTACGTTGCAGGGAGCAAAATTTTGACCACTGGGTGTTAGAAAGGCGGCCAAGTTTTTGGTTGTTCCTTGGAATCCCTAAACGTACTTTAGGCTACTGCAAATTTGCGGCTTAGGCTTAGGCTTAGGCTAGGCTTAGGCTTAGGCTTAGGCTTAGGCTTAGGCTAGGCTTAGGCTTAGGTTTATGCTTAAGCTTAGGCTTAGGCTTAGGAAAAAAATGAATGGGGAACCTGTAGTTGTAGCTAGGAAATTAGCACGTACTTATGGTTGGTTGGTTATAACAAACGTACGTTTACACAGTGTCTTCAAAATATTCTACACATTTTGTAGCTGGAGTCTATCGCTGCGTTGACATCAACTTTCAAGGCAAACTGGACGGAACGATCGTAGCGGCGGCGGCGGCCGTGTTTCTGGATCTCAACGAACTCGCATCTCTGCTTCCCCGTAAGCGTCAGAATCCATAAAAATTGCGTACAGGGTGTTCCAAAAGCAAGCACCAATCTTGCACAAAACTTATCCTCTTTCGGGACACCCAGCCGCCCGCAAATCCGGAATGTATTGTGCGTACGTTACAGGGTGTTCCAACAGCAAGCACCAATTACGCAAAATTTATCCTCTTTTGGGACGCCCAACCGCCCGAAAATCCTGAATGTGTTGTGCGTACGTACATACAAGGTGTTCCAAAAGCTAGCACCACAAAACTCTCACAATTTTCCGCTTATTGGTGCCAAAACCAGGCAAGATTTTGATTTTTCACTCTTTTCAGAAGAATCTACCATTTGGATCACGGTCGGGCAGGTTCTTTTTGGCGAACAGGGCGTTTGGCGGGCCATTTACCAGCAAACTCAGCTGACCAGTTCTTCTTCTGGTACCGCTGCAGTCCTCCCACCCGAAACGGTTGGTACGGCTCTACCAATCGAAACTACTTCTTCTCAGGGAGGTGCAGTCCATTCTCAGATCGACTACTATCCCCCTATCACCTTTAGCAGCGTGCCTCTCAAAGGGGGGATGTGGCTTTGAAATTCAGATCATGCGTGCCTGTATGAACAGTTGAAGTGCTTCGCTCATTTGAAAGCAGCTGCATTGTACATACAGTAGGTAATTTTGCAAAAAAGTTTCCCTCTTTTCTCTTTTCTTCCAACCCACATGGCCGCTTGGTGGAAAGATTTCAATTACCTACTTGGCTTTTCCTTGCTCCAAAATTAGAGCACAGGCGACTTCTAATCTAAACCATGAGGTCAGAACGAACAACGAACAAGGAGAACATTTTGCCTGCTTCCCCTATTATAAGCTAACAAAATTTCCTGCCAGATCCCCCTTTAAACCTCTGCAGCCCCTGCCCCAAGCCACTGCTTCGTCTTACTCCAACGCAGCCACAGGAGGGGCCGGCGATCAGCCGCAGTGTCCGCCCGTCTCCTTTCTCATGTCAGTGGGCGAGGCGGCCGGCCCGCACGGGACTTGTGGAAACAAGCTGTTCACGGCGGGGGAGTTCGCTATGACGCGCTTCGGTAGCTCCAAACTCAAGCAGCATCTGGTCCCCACCGGGCCGGCCCAGTCGGATGTGATTTGTCGACAGAGAGGTATAAAAATAAGGTTTTGTGCTAGGTTGGCCGTGCGCCCGTGTAGCTCAGTCGGTAGAGCTACTTGCACGAAGTTCGAAGGTGTTCTGGGTTCGAATCCTTCTCTGTCAGATGTAACTTGTCGACAGAGAGGTACAGTCACGGTTATGAAAATAAATGAAGGTTTTGTGCGAGTTCGGCTGTGCGTGCACCTGTGTACATAGCTCAGTTTGTTTGCTTACTTTGCACGAAGTGCGAAGTGGGTTCAAATCCTTCCCATACCATACAACTTGTGTGATTTTTTCTGCCTTTTAGGCGCTGGCGAAGGAAGACAGAGTAGAGCGAGCAGCAGTCAAGGCTCTTATCACAGCTACGGCAACCAGAACCAATATCAAAGAGGTCCTACCAGCTCACAGCACCGCGGGGGAAGTAATGGGAAAAAGTGGATGAACATGCTCTGCCCCAACAGCGGAGAAGGGGGTAGAGGGGGCAAACAAGGGGGAAAGAGGGGAGGCGAAAGAAAATGAAGACGGGAAAGTTGGAAAGAGAAAGAAATGTGGGAAAGTATGATGATAGTGTGGGGTAATTTGAGCCGGCTCATTAGATCCCTTTCGGAATTTATTGGAACTGTGCTGTGCAAACTGCAGAAAACTAGTGAAAGTGTGGAATCTGATTATCGCTGTTTTTTTGTGGTAGGCCAAAAGAGGTCGTGATAAAAATAAATAAACTGTATGTAAAAAAGTAGGGATGACCAAATAATCCCTCACTATATCCCAGAAAATCCTATTTCTTGACAGGATGGTATGGTAGCAAAATCTGTGATGGAAAAGTAGGAGGAAGTGAAATAAAATGATAGGTGTGAAAGCAAAATCTGGCTGTGCATGACAATCTTCTTGCTGTGATTGTGATTCATCTCTGTTCTCTCTCGTTTTTTGTTCGTCTTTTGTTCTGGTTCAGTGTTCAGTTCAGTCGTTCAGTAGTAGGCAGGCAGTTACGTACGGTATTTTATCTGTAGCTAATTGTATTGTGTGAACAACTGTATGTAATCAGAGTTTGTGAGAAACTTACGTACTAGATCAAGATAATGCATAATTCCTAAATAAATCTGAAGTATTGAATTTTTATTCAAACCGGAAGCTGCACTGCAAGTAATCGAAGCTGCAAAAAATCATCTGATTTGGAATTCCTGCCATAAATATGCTAAAATAAACATCAAAACAAAGAAAACGATACAAGGTGAGATACTTTTTTTGCTAACTACAGCGTTAGCTTGATAGATTTTGTTGAAAATTGTATATTGGCCTAAGATTTTTCATCGGTTTTCTTTCAACTACTTTTCTTCCATGTGCAAGGTAACTGGTTCTTTCTTTGTTTCAGGACATTTCATACCTGTTTCTGCGCCCACAAATTTTGTGAAAAATCAACAAATCAAAGGTGCTTCGCTTCCGTTCAAAAACGAGCAATTATTGGTCGATTTACCAAAACAGGAAAGGTGCAATAATTTCTTCTCTCATCATCTGATCAAGCATGTACAAGTTACATCAACAGCCTAAATCTACGCTGTACAATCGACAGACGTACCAGCAATACAGAAGATCAGCTCCACTGAACAATCGTATGAATTGGCAAAATGGGTGAGGTCGCATTTAGCAAATCAAGGAACCGGACCTGTACGCATATACGGCTTGTTTCTTGCAAAACTTGTATTTTGTGCACATTCTATTTGCTTTTTAGCCGAGTAGCCGCCACTTGGCTGCACAAAAATATACAAGTTTTGCAAGAGAAAGCGCTAACTACGTGTTCCACTTTGATAAGTGCGATCTCACCCATTTATACAGGCCCCACTCGAGACAGCTAATGTTTTTGATGCAAATAGGAACTGTTCGAATTTGTATTCTTGTTTGCGGATATTGGTTGATTCGAATGGGGCCTTTGCATTTGATGTTTTGCACTGAAATTTACGGTGATAAACTACCCCACTGATAAGGTTGAAGCCACCCTAACGTTTGTTTTTACGTTGAGGGCGAACCCTATCCACTTCATGCGCTAAAATTTCTGGGTGGTCGTATGTTGACCCGGCTTTTTTCTGCTTTTTATTTGAGATCGATACTGGCAGGCTCACTCATAAAACGTACTGAATTTAGAGGGGTTAGCTCGCGACACACCAAAAATTCTTAGCGCAAGAAGTGAATACACGCGGTCAAAAAAGGAGAAGGAAGCACGATATCACAATTTTGCTCCCTTGTCTACTACGTGGGTATATGGTTATTGGCCAGTTGCGCTAAGCTCCTGGGTGGTCTCGAGGTGACCCCGCGGTATTTAGTGAAAATTTTGACCGCTGCCAGTTGGGTCGTCGTCGTCGTTTTTTGTCTTTTCTTCTATTCGCTCGCTCCTTTTTTTCCGCTCCCAGATGACTAAACCAACGTCGACGACCCTTTCTGCACCGATCTAAATTTTCACTAAACACCGCGAGGTCACCTCACGACCACTTAGGAGCTTAGCACAACTGGCCAATAGAGTGATTGTCCTTCCAATGCTGTTGTTGTTTTAGCCTTGCAAATTGACACTCAGAGGCGACGCAGTTCTGAACAAAATCGAGACGGTTCACCGAAAGATACCCCACCTTTAACGTACGTGAGATACTTTAGGTAGTACTTTGGACGGGAACTTTTTCGACATTCGGACGAAAATTCTGTCCAATAATTTCCGTGCCATTGGGTATTGTGGGATAAAACCGTAGAGAGGAAAAGTTGGTAAGCGTTGTCCCGTTTTTCCCTCACAATATCCGAATTTACCCCACGATACCTTGCAGTAGTTGCGCTACACACGAGGTGAGTAAACTCACGGTGAATTCCCCGTAAGTATGCGATGAAGCATAGGGATGCCGGTGAATTCACCGTGAGTTTGAAACTCACCACATGTGAACACGTGAGAACAATTTTGCGCGTGGGAGCAGGTGAGGATGCTCTACACGAAAAATAAAACTCGAATTTCACCGTGAGTTTACTGACCACGTGTGTAGCGCGCTAGTGTCTCGTCGTTTTACTTTGTGTATTATTTTACATTCCACACCAAGAACTTTCTCATTGTTTTCAGGTCTCCTAAGCCCGTGTTCAGAAAGCAATCTTCCCACAAGAAACAGCAGCAGTCGCCCTTCACAGAAAGACACGATCAACTGATTCGGCATTTTAATTCCTGTAAGAATATTGCATTATTATCAGCAAATGATGGACCAAATAGCTCATTTTAAAGAGGAGAATTCAAGGAATCGATTGATAAAATATTTGTCTCAGTCGGTCCATTGGTTGCTGAGATATGCAGCCCTGAAATATAGATGGCCGGATTTTCCCATAGCCGGGTTTACCCCATAGCACCCTGCTACCCCACCTTACCTATACGCTTTTTATATTTACCTGACAGACGATGTAGAAGAAATTGTCCCATTCTACCCGTATTTATATTTGACTCGTACGATTTGAGCATTTTCTTGTTCATCCACTCTCGTCCCATCTTGATGCTCAGGCACAATTTTTGTTCCATTAAACCCGGTCCCGAAGCGAACCGAAACGCGCGCGTTACGTACCTAACGTACCGTAATGCGTTACGCGTCTTCGTTCGCTTCGGGACCAGGTTTTATGGCACACAACCTGTGCCTGAGCATCTATGATGATGGGTCAAACGTGGATTTTTTTTCCAGCCTGGAGTGACGCAGAAGCGAGACGGATCGACTTGGATCCTTGCCAGAACCTAGACCAAAGTTCCTCCTCCCTCTCGCCTTCCTGGTCCACCGACCCATCGTCTGTGTGCGCTGGCAACAAAGTGGCTGTGTTTCATGCACCTATTCCTGAAGAGCTACTAAAAGGCGACAGTAAGTTATTATCATGGCTGGTTCACATTGGGAAGAAAATACGCCCGGCGTACGCCCGACGCATCCATGGCTGTTCATGCCTCTCCGTATCCATGGACGCGCCGTGCGTTCGCGCCAGCGCAAGTTCCTTATGTGAATGGCCGCACTTACAAAATGAACGAATGAATGGGGCTACTTACTACTGTCCACTTACTACTGGCTACTTACTTACTACTTACTACTACTGTCCAAGTTAGTGTACTCCTGGTTAACAGGAATACATGAAGCGCGGAGAAAAATCTGCGATTCTATTTTTCGCAGCACGGGCAAACGCCCATGGACACAACTTTCGCTGGACAAACTTGCTGAAGGAAAATTTTCCAGATGTGCCAGGGAATCGAACCCTGGACCTCTCGCGTTCCAGGCGAGCGCCTTTACCGTTTGACTACACACCCGGATGACCTCAGGTCAAACAATTTTCCCTTTTGATCATGACAGGTAGCCGGTTTTCCTTGGAGAGGGCGCCTATTTGGGAAACCCGAATTGCGCCCTATACCTACTCTAATGAGTCGTGCTTCGGCCCCCACGCGGGAAAGAGAGATAAGCCTGTTCAAACCTCGGGAATTACGAATGTTCGCAATGGAACGACAACAACATCGCATGCGCATACGCCGTTGTTTTCCTTTCTCGGCTTGTGGGGCCCGAACCACGACTCTTTTTACAGGGAAGGGGGCTTTATCTTTGGTTTCTAATGGTGTGCCATCTCCTTTACTCAAATTTCTCCAAAAGTCCCTATGTTTTCTTGATAGTCGGTGTAAGTTTTGACGTACCGTATTTACCTGTGCAAAAATTGAGAGGTACTATGGGGCTATGCATAGGGGGGCTATGCACAGGTAAATACGGGTAGCTTTTACCCGTAGTTGCATGTACAGTAATTTCTTGTGCATTTTTTGTCTACAGAATGTAAACCGTTCGATTTGGACCAACTGTACACTCGGAAGTTGCTGGAGGGCATCGATTTGGACCCGAATATCATCTCTACCTTGCCAGATTCTTCTTCTGCAAATAATTCTTTGAACACTGCGTGAGATATGCGAAGTTATTGATTTCTGCATTCTTGCTGTACATAGGCAGCACCCCTGGCTTCTGGGTATTGCGGGGTAAGTCGGGCAGGAAGAATAGTGGATTGGGGAACAGTTGGCGGAAAATTTTCATCTGTTAGGTAGGGTACTGTGGGGTAAACCCGGCCACATAAGCTCATTTTAGTTTGCTGTTTCAGCAAATGATGGACCAAATAGCTCTTTTTAAAGAGGAGAGTTCAATGAATCGATTGGTAGACTATTTGTCTCGATCGGCTCATTGGCTGCTGAAATATGCAGCCCTGAAACTTAGGTGGCCTGATTTTCCCATGGCCGGGTTTACCCCACAGTACCCTACTATAGCCCCTTTTTGATTGCCCTCTGGTGCAAATGAACCGTTACTTGCTTTATTACAAAACAATGCAAGCTTTTTATCAGTCAAGCTGCTAAAATCTGGGTTAGGTCGCCGCTTGCCCGAATTACCCCGCAATACCCTGCTACTGCTACTGTGTACAAATGTGTGTAGGTTGACCTGGTGTTGTTTTGTGCGATGCGAATGTGGAGGATTTTTGTGTTCGTTCGTCCTGTCAATAATAATTTTTATTTATTTGCCCATGTGTGATAATGTTGAATGAAGCGCGTCTCTTAGAATGTGGAATACACCACGTAGACGTGAAAACTGAAAGTACACGTTTGAACAAGTGTTGTTTGTATAGTCCAAGTTCACGGTTGTACGTACTCTACGTGTACAAATACATGTGCATGCGTCGTCGCTGTAAATAGTGATGTTCAGTAGTGTACAACAATGTGCAGATAACAGGAAACAAAAATCTGCGGCAGTTTGATTGAACAAAGCAATGTTGCATAATCGTAATGATTGAATCTTTGGTGGTCGTGAGGTGATGTGGCCCCAGGTCATGACCAGCCGAAACATCAAAGTCGCAAGTTCGCCCAGGCTGCGTCCATGACGCAGATAACAGAAACGAAAGAATTCGTCGTCTCTGGGTGAACTCGTACTTTTTCGTTTCAGCCAGCTAGTGCTGACCTGGGGCAAACTTGCGACCACCTTACAACTCGTCAAGTAGTGGTACTACCGTAGGGTACCGTGGGTACACCTGGACACGGGGTAAACCCGGACACCTACGCGTTTCTGAACTTGCCGCTTCAGCAAATGATGAACATGGTCGCTCAATTGAAAGAGGAAAGTTCAAGGAATCGATTGATGGAATGCTTGTCTCAATCGGTCGTATGGTTGCTGAGATGTACTAGGTGTCGGGATTTACTCTCGTGTCCGGGTTTACCCCACAGTACCTTACATGCTTTGGTTTTCTTTGGCTTATCCTCATGGACTGCTCATCAGTTGATTGAGCAACTCTTCAGCTTTGGTTACTTCTTGCGCAAGTACGCTTGTTCGAAGCCTGGCTTGCTCTTGCACATTCTGCAGGGCGACCTGAAATTCTTCTTCCAATTGCTTGATGTGCAGTTCTTGCTAAAAAAAACCATCGCTACTGTAACTTCAGAATACAGGTATTTTATTGTGTTGATTCTATATTTTTCTACCTCTTTGTTTTTCTTTCTCAGCTGCATGTGCAGTTTTTGCCAGCGATCACACTTTTCTTTGCAGCTCTCCAGTTTTGCAACAGCAGATGCCTAAAAATAACTATAGGTTCCATATTTTATCTATCCACCGGTATGTACAACATGGTCTCACTTTATTGTCCATGCATTGACCGATTCCCCAAATGTCAGTACTTACATTGTAGGCTATATTTATGTAGTTAGGCCTTCTAATAGCTATCTTTTTTAATTTTATTTATTTTCGATTCATGTTACCTCCTCTGCTTTCTCAGCCTTGAGCCTCTGAATTACCGTATTTTTGGGTGTATATCCCCCCCCCCCCCCTGAGTATATCCCCCCCCCCCCCCCAGTGTATAACCCCCCATTGGCAAAACAGAAATTTTGTCCTATGTATATCCCCCCTGGTGTATAACCCCCCATGTACTGGAAGGTACCTAACCTACCTATGTAAGCTGGTCATAAGCTAGCTATCTCTACTTCTACAACATGCTACCATGCCTATAAGCTTAGCTGAGCATGTCTTATACTAGAATAACCCTGTTTTGACCGCGATTATGCCCTAAAACTCGTACTTTTGACCTCAAAAACATGCCTCTACACACCTCTCAAAAATATAAATTTTGTCCCATGTATATCCCCCCCAGTGTATATCCCCCCCAGTGTATAACCCCCCATCAGACCTCTCGATTTTTGTATAGCCCCATGGGGCTATACACCCAAAAATACGGTATGTCTGCCCTCTGCGTTTCTGAATTTTTGAACAGCTCAAACATGCGCCGGTACTTCTCCATGGAGTTTGCAAGTTGCTTCTGCAAAAAAGAGTAGAAATAAAAAATCAAAATCAATCAACTCAGAAAAAATAAAGACTTGAATTGATATACGGTACCGTAATCTCTTCATGTTGTTCCATCGTTTCTTTCAACTGCTGTTTTAGTCGTTCTGTTTCTACTGCGTGAAGTTGACAAATTTCTTCAAATTGTACTCGTTTCTCTTCCTTCAGTTGTCTCAGTTCATGAAAAAATACAGTACGTACAGTTACATACGTACCTATTTTGTGACAAAAAAATAAAAAATGCGCACACAGTAAAAAGTAAAAAATTTGTTCAACCCTAAAACTATAGTAACCTCAAGAAGAGGATCAATTTCGGGTTGAGTGCAGCTATTGACCAGTTGAGTAGGCTTTTTTCTGTTCTTTTGCCTGCTGTACTCCAGCTGTGAGTGCGTGATATGCCAGTAGTCCTTGATTGCATCCAAATCCAACTCTGCTTCATCCATTTCTTTTGGCCTTCCCCCCTTGCGTGGTGGATGACCGTACCTGAACCTGAATGAACAAGATCACCCATGATTCACAAAAAAAAGATATTCACCAAAGGACAGGGGCGTTTACCAATACTGCGCTGCGTGTTCGACTCTCGCACTGGCCGCTACCAATTTTTCAAGCATACGCGCTTGTCCTCGGATCTTTTATTTTAATAATATTTTAAAATTCTGCTTATATATTTTGGTAACAAGCAGTTACGCTAGAAATACGTACTATGGGTGGTCACGATCTGACCCCTCTTTGTACTGTACGTACAATACTTTCAGTGCATTTTTTGCTACAAATTGTAATACTAAAGAGCTCGCGACCACCCATAAATTCTTAGCGTAACTGGTCCATATTTTTGTTTTTATGCAATAATAAGTGTCGTTCCAGAAACAAGCTTACCTTGCAAAGATTTTATTAAATTCTTTTCCTGCACCTGGTACGAATGAGCACTGGATTTTGTTTTATACTTATTTTAGTTTATTACATTAGCTCCAAATTCTTCATTTTGTTTATTTTGTTTTCTTTTATTACTTTTTATTGCACGACAGGTAAGAACTAAATATTCATTCACAGCTGGGCTTTAGCGTTTGGTCGCCTAGCAACGTTTTGAAATTGAATTGCATGATGGGACGAACAGCTCACGACAGAAAATTGAAGTTTTTACACGCACCGTGACATTTTAATTAATGCATGAATTAACCCCTCCTTTATTTGGCAGGTCGGCGCGACCAAAATTCGATCGCGTTTGTATCGCATTTTGGTCGCATTTTTTCAAACAATAATGCTACCAGCAACCTCCGGTGGCGTTTTGGACACTTTGCCAATTTTCGTCGTCGGGGCTCGCATTTTGGTCGCGGCGACCTGCGAAATAGAGGAGGGGTTAATGAAGCCAGAACATGCCGGTCGTTTTGCAACGCGTGGAACGTGTTTTCGTTCACCTGTGTTCACTGTTGATTACATTTGCTCACTTGTCTACTCTGTATGAAATGAAAAAGCAAAGTTTGTCTTGTTTCTAAGAATCGCCCACACCACATCTTTGTCAATAAAGATTTTAGCCCTCATGTACTATGCATACGTAGGTATTTACGTACATTGTTGCTGCGTCAATGAAACGGGATATGGTCGGTGCATGTACAGGAGAAAATAATATGTCCATGTCTTAATCTGATTTTACCCCCAACCGTGCCAAGGCTAACAACCGAAAAGGGCACGGGTATCGTGCTGTGGTGGTGATATCCGTTCCAGTAATTTTCTGGGTATTCAAGAAATGAGTGGGTGACCCACTACTGCACTGCTTCTCTGTGTCGCGAAAGGAAAAGGAAGACAGAAATATCACGACGCAGAAGACCACCCACCCACTTGGAAATTTGAGAAAACACAGGAACAGGAAGACCTTCCCGTTAATCCGTGTCCGTGTCATTTACACATTTCGATTTCATACAGACGTCTGAAGAAGCTGCTGAAAGGTCGGCTGGTTTTCTAGAGATTCCATCCGTTTCTAAATCGTAACTCGGAAGTGCTTTATTGTTTCCCCGTTATTTTTGCTACCCTGTGATAATAAAGCAGATAAAGAGAAAATGGTCCGAGGCATGTGCTTGGTTGTTTTGTTCGCTACGGTTTACATGGCCAAATTGGCAGTCGCTGGCATGTATGGAAAGGATCAGGATATTGGTAAGAAAGAGATCTTTGCCTGCCAATGGCATAATAGCGAAAATTAACTAGTATCTACGTTAGTACGGTATATCTCCAATTGCTATGACGTCACTGAGGGCATGGATGACTTTAAGATAGGAAGGCAAAGTTCGGTTTTCGCAGTGATCGAACCCATCTTATAAATTTTTGACGTCAGTGAGTCATGAAGAGTCTAATTGTCGTGATACAGTAAGTAAGTATACCTACGTTACAGTAAGAAATACATTACTTAGTTTGTCTATGTCCCACACAGACCAATGTGCCTACAAACCTCTTGGGCATAGAAGAAAGAACTGAAAAGGACTGCATATTATTAGTGTAAATCCGATTCTAGCGGAGTAGTAGAGGATGAGGATGTCCAAAGCGCTCGGCTTTATCAGGAGTTACACCGTACAGGGCTATAATACGTACTTACGTTGGACTTACCATCTGTAAACCCGGCCAATGGGAGAATCCGGCCACCTTGTAAACATGTAAAGATTCAGGGCTACAGTACAGGTATCTCAGCAACCAATGGACCGATTGAGACAAATTTTGTACCAATCGATTCCTCGAACTCTCCTCTTTCAAGCAAGCTATTTGGTTCATCATTTGCTGAAACAGCAAGCTGAATGGAGCGTAGGTGGCCGGGTTTACCCCATGGCCGGGTTTACCCCACAGTACCCTAGGTACATTACCGTACCCTTCAGTTTGTCCACGTTTAATTTCCTTTTCAGAATGTTTCGAGGGTAACGCGGGTCTTCGGGCCAGAGTTGCGAATGGCCCACCCGTGCATCTGTGCGCGTGGACCAGCAGCGACTTCGCCTCCTGTGACGCCTGCTGTCGGGTGATGCACGGGACGCGGTTCAATTTCCTGAGTAACCTCGGCGGAATTCACCCCTCCTCCAGTACCAAAACCGTCTACACGGCCACCGCCTACCCCAGTTGCTGGTGTTGCCAGCCAAGCACAAGCGAAGCGACCGCAGAACCTGCTACGACCGAGCAAAATGAAGAGAAATCGGCGCAGAAAAAGCGAATGGTTCAATCCTGGTTGAGCACTCCATCAAATTATTGAGCAAAATACACTTACGTTTGGTTAAAAATAATTATTGGTCGCCCAGTATGATGAGAAGTATAGTGGCTGACGTATGAGTGATCAGAAACAAAGAGGCATCGGCCCGTACTGTAGCTTTGTCCCATTATGTATTTTTCGGCCTTTCGCTGAACAAAAATTTCGGGCTTTTTCGGTTTATTTATTCGAAAACCCCGAATTTTGGGGGCGATCGAAACACATGCGGATTCCTCCTTCTTTCGTTTCACTGCGTCTGCCTTATCCAAGCTTATATATTTTTGATACGGGGAGTTATTAATATTTGGTTCAGTTAGTATTACGTAGTATGTGTACCTCACTCACTCACGTACTTACAGTACTTACGTAACTGTATTGTACTGTATGTACGTATGTACAATATGTACGTATACATGTCGACAGGTACATGTGGGCTAGTTGCTGTACGCAATTATGACTATTTTGCCCTCGGTATTGAGACATGAAGTAAGCCAGAGTTAGTACTAGTTTGCAAGACATACTAGGTGTTGAGCGTTTCCACGAGAGCCGCTAGAATTTTTGCAAGGAAGAATAGACTACTAATCTTCCTTGCAAAAAATTCTTGCCGCTCTCTGAGTTTGTTTTCAAGTATCCAAAGGAACTCAATGACGACAATATTGCACGATTTGTTTATGAAGGGTCGTAGTGGTGTAGAACTAGAACCTGTACTGTAACAATGACTGAATGCTACCGTAACCTTTGTTGCATGTGAAGTGAAGACAATTTCAAGATCAGATTGAATTTGGTGCAATAAAGTCCCGAGTAAGACAAAGCCAAGCAGTGAATCATTGAAATATTGCTTCTCAATTTTATCCTCACACAGCAGCTAGTACCCATGGCTGATTGATAGAGAGAAAGCTTCAATCAATTCGTAAGCGTAGGCGTTCCCAACTATGCCCCGAGAACAAAATTTTCTTATAAAGGCGCAGCTATACTTTCTATCACAAAACTGCAACTACGTAGGGAATTGATCGAGTGTACACATGTTAAGTGAGGCTATAAAAATGCTGCAAAGCAAAACATTAGTTTTGAATGCGTAATAAACGTTTTTTCAGCATCAGTCAATACTTACAGGGTGTCCAAACTAAATTTGCACAACTTTCAATTGACCATAACTCCCGTTTTAAGCGGCAGAGAAGGATGGGACCTAGCTCATCTGAAAGCTCAATTCAAGGGCTATAATATGGTATGTCTGCCGCTTCGTCACGACTCACCGTTCGCGAGTTAGAGCGATTCCCGCAAAACATCTCAAAAATGATTTTGGCCAAACTACATTTTGGCGATTTTCTAGATTGCACAGCAAATTGATTGATAACTGGGCTAAAACATGTTAGTACGAATGTGAAAGACGAAAATAATTGACCAGCAATATTTCCCAATGTACCACACCACTGGAGATTGGATTTTTTCACCTAGAAGAGCTTTTTGACCAAAATGATCAAACAAACCGAAAGGGTTGCATTGCAGTGCGACAGTTTAGCATGGAGAGTGAAAATGGACAATAAAATGCAACACATTCATCCAGAAGGTAACACCACAGAACAATATGAGGCAATTAAAGGGTATCAATGAACAATACTCATATTTATGACAGACTACCTCTGGCTGAAGCAAGAAAAATGCAGCCAAAAGGGGAAATTGATGTGAATTCAGTTTGGCCAAAATCATTTTTGAGGTGTTTTGCGGGAATCGCTCTAACTCGCGAATGGTGAGCCATAGCGAAACGGCAGACATACCATTTTATAGCTCTTGAATTGAGCTTTCAGATGAGCTAGGTCCCATCTCTTTCTGCCGCTTAAAACGGAAGTTATGGTCAATTGAAAGTTGTGCAAATTTAGTTTGGACACCCTGTACAACGTTCGAAACGCAGCATTTATAGCCTCAACAGTTAACGTACTCGCTAGTGATTGCAATTTTAGGGTAGAAAATGTAGCTGCTTTTACAGCAAAATTTGGTTCACAGGGTGTATCTATTAAAATGGGAGCGCTTTTTTGCAAGTCAGATCAAACTAATGACACAGCGCAATCAGAATTAAGGCCAAGACATGATGATTACCCACCTTTCTTACGTCACCTGTCACTCATCAAGATACAAATTCTATTACTATTATAAACGCATCAACCTTTGTTCCTTTTGACATGAAATTGCTATGTACAGTAGGTACCAAGGTACTGACTTAGGATTGACCAAATGCCGATTGACCTGAGGAAACAATGTGTTTCACAAAATTGTTGTAACGCTGCTCAGCTGTCGTGCTGCATTTGGGTGTACGATTTTCATTGTGCCACTGCGAGAATAGCAGAATTCTACCTGACCTACGTATTACCTCTCCTCTCTTTTGAAAACCTCAGTGGTAAAGCGAGGAGCCTGGATTCAATACCCACCCAGATAGACCCAGTGCAGTGCAAAAAGAGACGTACTAAATACAGGTAGACGTTCGTACTACATACTTCTGCTGCTTAGTTAGTAGAGATGTAACAGGGCGACAATTTTCAAAGTGCCGGAGCCGGAGCTGGAGCCGGATCTGAAAAATTGCCCCGGCCGGAGCCGGAGCCGGAGCCGGAGCCGGAGCCGGAGTCTGATCCAAGCCCAGAAAATGATGTAGCAAAAACTACTGTAGGAAATATGCGCAACCATATTGATCATTTTGATTGCTGACATAATGCGATATGAACATGAAGTGGAAAAATATGAGACAAATTGACTTCAAATGCAGTTGCCTGAGAGCTGCAAAACAGTCTCTTTAAAAAGTTTTGTACTCATTTTTTTATCAATTTCGATGGAAGAACCACATTTTTTCAAGGGCAGTCAGCAAAAAAGTGAAAAAGATAGACCGTGGATCCGGTACCTGATCCACCTTCATTGTACCGGAGCCGGAGCCGGATCCAAAAATATGCCGGGATTTACCGGAGCCGGAGCCGGAGCCGGGGCCCCTGTTACATCTCTATTAGTTAGTGCCCATATTTGAGGGGGTATGATACTGATTCTTACATACGTACGTATACATAGAACATAATTCCCCTGTTCAGAAGTTGATCTTGTATTTTTGTTCGCTTCCGCTGTTTGTGCTTCTCATCCCTCCAAAGTCCATTATTTCATACTCTAATCTTTGTCGGCTTCGTTCGTATATCCTCGCATACGTACGTACATAACGCACGTATGTATGTAGGCCTACATACGTACATAGGTAGGTAGAACACGTACGTACGTACGTTCATACATACATACATACATACATACATACATACATACATACATACATACATACATACATACATACATACATACATACATACATACATACATACATACATACATACATACATACATACATACATACATACATACATACATACATACATACAGGGTGTTAGCGTACTTTGTATACACACACAGTGGTAGGTAGGTAGTACCGTATATATCCGCTAAACGGGTGATTGGCGTTTTTGGCGCCAATCACGAAATGAGATCGACATCGGGCAATGTCGATTTCGTATGTTGATAGGCAGTGTTATCGTCAAAATCAATGTCGATTTCATCGTGATTCTTCCATCGTCATCTACACGGACCGATGTCGATAACATGTAAATTTTGAATGAGTTCGACATGAACTCGATGTCGATCTCATTGCAGTTTTAGGTCGAAAAATTGCACTCGACAGAGTTTTAGGTTTCGTCATCATCAAATGAGCTCGTAGACTTCATGATGTAGATAGAATCCGAAGAGCGGAGAGAGTGTCGATGTCAACAGACTTGAAGAGCAAAAGTTGTCGATATCAACAGAAGCACCATGACAAAGCACTAAATCTTTCAGACAGGTTTAGGCAGTAAGAGGGAATTCAATTGTTGCGTGCATGTATGCATTGTAGGTATAGTGCCGACATAGGGGATGAGCATCGCAGCACGTTTTACAGGCGTAAAAGGCCGATATCGTTGTATTGTTTTCAACGGCTGTTGCTAGCCATACGCAAGATATATGAAGGGGTCCATGGGGTAAAGTTGGTCAGGGGGAATTTCGGCCACATTGTGGTCAATGCAATAAAGCCTAGACAAGCAATATAGCAGTTCAAAGGCGTTTAGGTGGCCGGATTTACCCCACGGTTGACTTTACGAAGGGTCCACTTCAAATCACAGCCAAATTCACAAAACATACACACGCTCACTCACTGAATACAGATCTCACCATCACCATCACCACGCTACGTCATTCCACTTTAAATTCCCGCCAAAATTCAAATAGAATTCAAAATTCAAATATCAGATACGCTCACACACTTCACACACTGAAACTTCACACTTCACATACACACGCTCACTCACTGAATTGAATACACATCTCAGCATCACCACGCTACGTAATCCCACTTCATCAAATTCCCGCCAAAATTGAAATAAAATTCAAAATTCAAATATCAGATATGCTCACACACTTCACACAGTAAAAGCCAGCATCATCATGTAATCATCACGCGTTCATCTTCTTTCGACAAGAAAACCATTACTATCGACAAAAAATAATCACATCCAACTCCTACCGACACAGTGTGAACGTCATCGACCTCATGTCGAGTTCATTGACCGCCTCGAAAATTCGTCCGAAAATCACAATGAAGTCTACAGACCTATTTGACGATGCGGATAGCATTCCACCGACAAAAATGAAATCGGCATCGACACGACCCGATGTCGATAGTAGCAAATTTGAAAAATCGGCCTCGTGATTATTTTCGTGTCGATAGCCGGAATCGGGATGAAATCGACACGCTGACCGGTGTCGATATCAACACGATAACCGGTTTAGCGGATATCTATACATACCACATCAGAATTTTTTTCATTTACAAATTCTTGGCTACACCCACGCCTGAGCACAGCACTGGATGGATTCTTATTGGGCATATCAGGAAAGAAAAATGATAGTCGTCGGCTTTTAATCAATCCGTTCTTTCTGTGACAATACTGATGTGGGTGTTGACATTGGGTGGACGTTTTACGTGGGTTGGTTTTTGAGTGGGGTTTGCTGAGGTGCTTGGTTTTGTTAGCTAATCGTCGAAAACAATTAATGACTTCTAGGTGCAAAATCTTAAGCCCATTATCGTCTTTTGAATTTTTTCTTTGTTTTCGAACATTTCCCGGGTATAAATAATTTAGGGCTAGAGTGGAAGTCGATGAGGGTGGAATTTACAAAGAACATTCTCGAGCAATTACAATACAGTATCATAGTTTTTTTCCTCCAGCATGCCATATATTATTTCCTTGCTTGCTATCCCAATAAACAACCTCATTTTCAATTAAAAATTGGCGCGTTACTAGGTCTACATATTTTATTTCGGTTCCTGGTACGTGACCGTTTTCCGAAACAAGGCACGAATTATATTTTTATCCTAAGAACAATAATTGGCTCACTGTTTCTCAGCAAACTTCAATAAAAATTCAATTTCAGTTATATTTTTGCAAGATGTACGCAGTACTGTGGGGTAAACCCGGCGACATAATCTCAGCAACGATACGGCCGATTGAGACAAAGTGTTTTACCAATTGATTCCTTGAGAACTCTC
>JASAMW010005787.1:0-19220 GCA_030247985.1 Epsilonema sp. ZAB3_2 | reverse complement strand
CCCACTACCCACTACCCAGAAGCTTCAGGAACGTTTCACAACAACCCGCACAAAATACATAATTTCAGGATGTGTTCCCAGTAACACCGCCAATGGAAAAGTAATAAAGAGTGGTGATACATATCAGAAAGACCCCTTTTGGTACAAATGCACAATTTCTGGACATCACGCAACCTACAGCATCACGCGTAAGCTTTCAGTACAGAGTTTTCATAGCGCATATGTTTTTCTGTGCCCTTTCTACGCTATGATAAAACAGACATTAAAGTTATATACTGTAAAGCTTCGTGCATAACCCCCTCTAGTATAACCCCCCTCGTGTATAACCCCCCTAATATGGGTGACAAACGGAAATCGGCATCGAAAGTTCTGACTGATATCTGGGAAATGGGCCGTCTCAAATACGTAGCATGCAAAGTTGCTGGCTATCGACAAGCGGCGACTGGTGGTACATGGATTCCAGGAGTAGAGGAATCGTTCTGCCATGCACCTACAAAATCTACGGAGAGGATGAACATCGAGAATACGTTAGAGATACTACCAGGAAGGCACAGTACGCTGTCAGCGACTACCAATAAGGCGATAAATGAGTGTCTGTGGATAGCTGGATAATTCACTGTGAAAACGGCAAAAAATCTGCTGTTGAAAAAACCCCTGAGTATAACCCCCCTCGTGTATAACCCCTCTCGTGTATAACCCCCTCATTCCGCTAACGTTTTTGATCCCCCCGGGGGTTATACACGAAGCTTTACAGTTTGGTGGTCGTGCTATAATTTCGGCAACGTTTCGGCAATGGACAGCGTTTCAGATTGCAAGGGTCCGAATGGACAAAAAATGGAGCCTGGTACCACTGCCAAAGATTCGAATGGACAAGGAGTGTATAACTGCAAGAAAGGAAGTGATGGCTCTGTTACTCTCACATACGAAGCCGGTAATTTAGAAGTCTTCTCTGTTCTCTGTTGTAAAGGATTATGTAGATAGCGCAGCACCTCGATTAATAGGCGGAAGTAGGCGATTATAGTATAGTCTGGCCAATAGCAGTTGGCACTTGAACTCAAGGCGAGTTGCGTAGTTTGCATGTACTTCTGCTAAATAGGAATACACGAAGCGTGGACAAAAATCCGCATTTGTAAATCTAGTTTACGCAACGCGGCTTGAGTCCAAGTGCCAACTGCTATTGGCCAGACTATACAGTAGTAGGCAGAAGCGGGAAGTGTACGTACAGTATATGTATTTTTTCGAGTCAAGCGGATTCCCCTTACAATACTTCCGCTGGCCCTCCTAACCAACAGCTCGAACGGGTTGAAAGCAAATATGCAGTTGGTCTCTGTGCTGAACTGTACGAAGTTCCATCGTATCCATCCTCCCTAATGGTATTAGTAGGCTATATCTTCCGTTGATTTCAGCCACCGGGTGCACATACAAAAACAAAGAGTACAAGCAGAATCAGCAGTTTGTCATGGAAGGTTTGAAGCTTCAATGCGTCAAAACTGGCTCTAGATATTACATCCGCGTGTTAGGTAACAAGAAAAAGTTCATTTCGACATTACCAAGGCAATGTTTCAGCAAGAGTACAGTACCGTATTTTTGGGTGTACAGTATATCCCCAAGGTATGTATAACCCCCAATTCGTAAAACGTAAATTTTGTCCTATATGTATATCCCCTCTGGTGTATATAGGGTAGCATGGGGGAAAGTGGGACACCCAACAAGATCTCCAGAACCATAGCCCGAAACAAGGCAAGTAATATACCAAAAGATAGGTCTTTTAAAACTGGTTTAAGGGTGCCAAGTATGACCAAATTGCTAAACTTATTTAGAGAGTTATTAGCAATTTTCGGTGGTGGGGGAAAGTGGGACACCAAAGCATTTTGCACTGTTCGAGCCTGTTTGACCAGTTTTCGAGTTGCGGTTGGTTGCAGGGGTAAAGAACAGAAACAGGGGAAGGTTTTCGAATGTAGCTGCTTATTGGTTTCCCGAAAAAACTAGGGAAATAGGGTACTATGGGGTAAACCCGGCCATGGGAAAATCCGGCCGCCTAAGCTTCAGGGCTGCATATCTCAGGAACCAATGGACCGATTGAGACAAGTAGGATACCAATCGATTCCTTGAACTCTCCTCTTTCAAATGAGCTAATTGGCATGTCATTTGCTGAAACATCAAGCTTACGGGTTCACGTTTTTCAACAGAAGGTCGAAAATGACCAAACTTTAGACGTTGCGCAAAAACACCCTGTATGTTATAAATGAACACCCGGTATGTGGGGGGTAAGGGGACATGGTACCCGACCCCCAAGCGAAGTTTCAACCAATTCGCCCCACTGGTACTGGAGATATGGCAAAAAACAATTTCAGTACTTTGTGGGGTAAACCCGGCCACCTAACTCCTGTACTAAAGTATAGGGTAAACCCGGCCACCTCATCAGCGCAAACTACTGCCATCCTAAACGGCTGCCATATCAGCGCGCAATCAATTAGGAAAGTGCGTTCAGCTAATCTAACAATATTTTCTTGTGTTTTCTCAAGCGAAGAGACGTTCCTGCAAATTTTTACAAATTCTCTGGGTGGCCGGGTTTACCCCCCAGTACTGAAAGATTAGTTGACAGCAAAGTAGCCCATTCACACCATTTTTTATCCTACCTAAACTATCTAGCTGACTAATTAGTAGCTGCTATCCATGGTTATTGCTAATGTTTCTTGTCTAACACGCCACACTGATAAAACATAGCCAGGGCAGTCTCAAATTGGACAAAATGAAGGGTGGCCGGGTTTACCCCCAGTACGAAGAGATGAGCTGTCAATAGAGTAGTCTCATTCATGTCCTTCATTCATCGGAAAGAAATTTTTTAATTTGTTATTTTTGTAACTACTGGCGTTGGGAATAAGCTTGGCTTCCATCTTGAAAAAAACTGCCGTAAAAATTTTGCTTGGCCAGCCTAAAAACGGCCTATATCTTAGGGGGCCGGGTTTACCCCCCACGGCTCGTGTTTTAGCAACAGACAAAATTGACCATAACTCTCTAAAGACGTTCAGCAGTGGAGTCAAACTTGGCACGTTTAACTAAGGCCTAACCACGTATATTATGCCATGTGATTTGTTTTGGTTCAGGCATTGGTTCCTGAGAACTGCTTGGGGGGCCGGGTTTACCCCATACTACCCTATAGGTCACAAGCGAAAATAGAAAAGGTCGCTACTATAGCCACAGTATGTGTTAGTGTGGTGGGGGAAAGTGGGACACCTGAGCATTTGTACACATTTTTGGCATTTCTGGTCACTTTTCTCATTCTACCTGGAAGCAGAGGAAAAAACAACTAAGAGAGGGTTTCCAAACGCAGCTACTACTCGAATAATTAGGCAAAAATATTAAAGATGCTAGAGCTAGGGAGCCACGCCTTTCCACGCACTAGTTCTTAGTATGGTGGGGGAAAGTGGGACACTTTCGATTTTAAAAGAAAGATAAAGATTCAGCTAGGAAATAGAAAATATAAAAAAAATTGGGAAAATAGGCCACAACAACTTGATACTACTCTGCCATGCTTCATTATGGAGAGGTGTCCCACTTTCCCCATCCTTCATCACAGTGGAAGGGTGTCCCATTTTACCCCACTAAGTACTGAAATTGTTTTTTGCTATATCTCCAGTACCAGTGGGGCGATTTGGTTGAAACTTCGCCAGGGGGTAGGGTACCACGCCCTCTTGCCCCCCACATATCGGGTGTTCATTTATAACATACAGGGTGTTTTTACGCACTGTCCAAAGTTTGACCATTTTCGACCTCCTGCAGAAAAACGTCAACCAGTGAAGTTGATGTTTCAGCAAATAGTGAAGTTAGTATTTCAAAAGAAAGAGGAGAATTCAAGGATCACAATGGTACCATGGTTGCTGGGGTTTGTCTTGTTCAAAGTGGAGTTATAGCACTTTGAATGTTGGGTGTCCCATTTTACCCCTGTCCCACTTTCCCCCATGTTACCCTATATATCCCCATGTAATTGTTGGTACTCGACCTACCTATGTAACCTGGTCATAAGCAAGCTATAGCTATTCCTACACCAAGTTATGCCTATAAGCTTAGCTGATCATGTCTTATTAGAATAACCCTGCTTTAAAGGAATCCATGCACGCATGTATTATTCGATTCAAGCTATGTTCATTCGAAAGATCATCCTCCGGACTTTCTATTTCTGCTAGTTCGCCCCATTGAAATCGCCCCCGTGGTTGTGGGGCGAAACCCCGAAATTACTTTCTTGGTGCGACGTATTTTTAGCATTCTTTGAGTATATTTGTAAAAACGGACGACAAATAGCCAAGTTTCCGCTGCAACTTGGCTCTTGTACTCAAAGAATGCGAAAAATACGACGCACCAAAAAAGAAAGATGGGGGTTTCGCCCCACAGCCATGGGGGCGATTTCAATGGGGCAAACTAGCAGAAATAGAAATTCCGGAGGATGATCTTTTGAATGAACATAGTTTGAATCGAATAATACACGCGTGCATGGATTCCTTTAACAACGATTATGCCTCTCTCACAAACATAAATTTTGTCCCATGTATATCCCCAATGTATATCCCCCAGTGTATAACCCCATAGATCTCTTGATTTTTGTTATAGCCCCGGGGGCTATACCCAAAAATACGGTATATCAATGACCAGTGACTCCATAACTCAACACAAATATCGGTTTTAAATATAGGCTGCATAGCAAAAGATGGAAAGACCTTAGTTGGCATCTACAGAACGGCTACCATTGGGAAGGAGAAGTTTCAATGTTTTGGCTCCCAAAACTCTCCCAGTCAGTGCAAGCTCATCAATCTCAGCGGTATGCGATGCGTGGCGCAGTACACGGCATGTACATATGTACATACCGTATTTACCGGTAGATAACCCCCCCAATGCATAACCCCCCCAATGCATACCCCCATATTGGCAAAACATAAAAAATGCCCAATGCATAACCCCCCCCCTATGCATACCCCCATATGTACTGTACAGTACCTGAACCTACCTATGTAAGCTGGTCATATAGTACCCGTAGCCACTCCCACACTAAGCTAAGATGCCTATAAGCCTGCTTGGGGGTGTATTGTACTAGAATAACCCTGTTTTGACCTCAATTATGCCCTAAAACACGTGCTTTTGACCTAAAAAATATGCCTCTGCGCACCTCTCAAAAACATAAAAAATGCCCCATGCATAACCCCCCCCCAATGCATAACCCCCCCTATGCATACCCCCATATGGGACCTCTCAATTTTTGCATACCCCCATGGGGCTATGCACCGGTAAATACGGTAGTACATGTACTGTATGTATTATTGTAAAAAATATATATTGTAACTCCTGTATTGTATTTACGTACGGCCATCTGTCCTATAGGTACTATTTGGTTTTTTGTGTAACTTGTGGCTTTACAGTAAAATTCATTCATTTATCATCATAATCATCATAATCATCCATCATCATCATTGCGAAGAATGGGCGTCGACATATAGTAATAAGTAACGAGGAGGCATTGGCTCGTATTCGCCCCTAAATATCCAAGTTTTCAAGTCCCCTATTTTCCGGGTTTTACGAAACCGAAAATTCGTAAACCCCGAAAAAACCGAAAAATCGGGGCGATTTTAAAACTTTGAAACTTAGGGGCGAATACGGGTCACAATGCCTCCTTTTCACTACGTCGCCCACTCTTCCCAATACAGGAGTTATGTATTCTTGGTATCATACGCACATAGTATACATACAGTACATATACATTATGCGTTTGTACACACTGTTGTGTTTTGTGTACCATAGCCCATTTCTGCGAACGAAACGGAGTCAAACATGTTGTCCATACGTCCTGGGATGAGAAAAATGTTCGTTATCAATGCGGAGGAAGCTACAATCACATGACCAGAACATTTACCACCTTTGTTTCTACGCTTGGTAACTTCACACAGGAAACATTTTACACGTGTTATAATAATAATAATATACACGTAGGTTATAATAATAATATACTGTACACGTTAGCCTACACGTGTTAATAGGTAATAACATTTAAAAATACTTATACGCTTGCTGGTTAATAAAATAAAGGCTTACTTTCGTAATTTGCTGACAGCCAGCAAATTTGGAATACTGAAATTCCCTTTGTGCAGGATGCGTTCACAAAAAAGGCCCCTCAACCTATGTTATCAGGCAATCGAATTACCAAAAAGTGGGAGAAGAATGGTTCTTTTGCAGCTCAAAATATCAAGTATCTATGAAAGGTAACAGTAAACCTGTAACACTATACATAGTGGTGTATTCATTGCTCATTCTGTTTACCTCCTTATCCGCAACCCCGGTGTGTAAGCGCACAATAATGTTGATGGCGAATGAAATGTTTTGTAGTGCCATACTGTAGTCACAACGGAAAGTTGTACAATGTTTCCGAAAAATGGGAAATCAAGGGTGTAAGCTACCGGTGTCTCTTCGGTGGACGACCCTATACTCATCTTTACGGTACATACGTACATATGAAAAGCAATATTGTACTTCGCGTCAGAAACATTGAGCGTGTGGTCGTGCGACATATACATAGTAAACCCAACATGTATGCGGCTGCTATGTACTGCTGCACACAGTAAGCTGCTAAAGAAGAATGGTTATTTTATTTCAGGATGTATTTTCATATCATCGTCTGGCGCAAAGCACGTCGTCAGTCGATGGTACATATCATTAATTGACGGAAAGTACCGGCATTGCCAAGGAAGTCAACTCACCATCCGAACTCTTTCACGTAATGCCTTAGAAACCAGTCAATGGTGGCGCACACAAAAAATATCTCAGGATCTAGCTGACGTAGAGCAAAATGGTCCAAAATGCCACCCAAAACCAAAACCACAGATAGCCTACATACATACGGGCTCACCATTGGGTCTAACACTCGGGAAAAGATAAGAGGAGGCTGTGTTGTCCTATCAACCCTCATGTGAAAATTGAGCCCTGCTTGCGACATACGTTATGTACCGCTCGCTTCCGCCAGTGGTAATGAACTGAACTGAAGACGATTCGTTGTGTAAAATTTATAGAATCTGAGGCGCAATGCTCGTTCAACGGGAAAACATATGCATTCAAGACTAATTTTGTGGACAACAACGTACGCTATTATTGCCATTGGAGGAGTCAAAAAATGACTGCACAAGCTCAAGGTACATTCAAGATTCGAGTCAGTTGTACTTACGTCCGTACTAGGTTCTTAGAGTTCACCGATTCGCTGAAAATTTTCTGGATGGTCGCGAGTTGGTCCCTCTCTGTTTTACGCTGAATGGATTTTGGTGCAATTTTTGTTCTCCCGCCAACCAGCACCGATCAATTAAGCTGAAAAAGTGTAAATAAAATAATCAGAGGTGTCAGCTCTCAGCCCTCGAATCCCAGAATTTCAGCGCAACTGGTTAATGTGTACCTACCTCCTGCTTGCTCACCTGTACCTACTGTACGTTTAACCGCATTCCTGTGAATTATACTAACAGTGCATTTTCACTTCCCGACGTTTTTCAATAGGTGTCGTTTTCAGCGACACCGCGGCTTCCGCGCCGGGTTGAAAGTATTGTACCGAACCGGCGCGGAAGCCGCGGTGTCGCATAAAACGACACCTATCGAAAAACGCCGGGAAGTGAAAATGCACTGTAAGGATGCCAAATGAACGGGAAGAATTTTCATCGAAATCAAATCTACACTAACCCATCGTGCACTGAGAAAAGTGCGTGGCTGTGTTCGTGGAAGTGCTTGTATGGGAAATATGCTCCAAACAATCAGTATGGATACAAGGTGCGGCAGCTGACGGAAGCCGAGTATTGGAGGTGGAAGAAAGTCTGGACTGGAAGTGGCGGAGCGGGTTCAGGTGGGCATAGAACAACAACCACTACTACCACCACCACCACGACTACTACTACTACCCCAACAACAACCACCACCACCACGACCAGGAATATATAACATTATAGAGGGGGAGGAATATGCAAATAATGTAGTAGTAAGGCGGAAGCAAAGCTAGCGACCAAGTAGTTCCGTATATACGACTTTCTCAAATTTGTCCTTCCGTATACGGAAGGACGTCCGTATATATGACCACTTTCCGTATATACGGAAGAACTTTCCGTATATACGGAAAAACTTCCGTATATACGGAAGGTCTTTCCGTATATACGGAAGAACTTCCGTATATACGACCAACAAAATGGTCGTATATACGGAAACAACTGGTCGTATATACGGAAGGACAAATTTGAGAAAGTCGTATATACGGAACTACTTGGTCGCTAGCTTTGCTTCCGCCTTACTACATTGTTTGCATATTCCTCCCCCTCTATAATGTTATATATTCCTGCCACGACTACTACTACTCCAACAACCACCACAACGACTACTACTACTCCAACAACCACCACAACGAGTACTACTCCAACAACTACCACAACGACTACTACTCCAACAACCACCACAACGACTACTACTCCAACAACCACCACTACCACCACCACCACCACGACTACTACTACAACCACTGTGGCAACGACAACACCAAGACGTTCAACAATGTTGGATCAAGGTTATCGTATAAAGATTCAACTCACTGCCATGATTGCCTACTCTACATACCGTACATACCTACGTATGTACTTCATGCTTTGTACTGCCTACTGCCTACTGTGCAGTATGTGGCGTAACGAGAACCCAGGTTCTGTTCTATGTGTGTAGCATGATTGAACATGTTTCATTTTCGCTTTTCGTTCTTCTAGCACAATGTAGAGACTTTCACGAGGATGTATGCAAGAGTCTAAGCTCCATCTGTACCACTGAGAATGATGAGGATCTGGATGAAGAATCGCATGAAAATTCAAGGAAGTTCCTGAGAAAGCTAGCAAAGGGAGCTGAAAAAGCGCTAGCAAAGAAAAAGGAAGGCATGTCAGCAGAGGATATCTCTGATGAGTTGGAAGACTTGGAGGATGAAATTGGAAAGCTTGGTAATGGAGGTTGTAGGTGTCAGTCTGCATGCCCGTGGAGCTATGCACCAGCAATGTGTGGATGTGGATGTGGTCAGACAGCTCCAAGAAGAAGTAAGGCCCCGCCCTATGCGGTGCGGGTAGTCTGGCAATAGGAGTTCACTGTGAAACTCAAGTCGTGTAGTACCTATAAAATAAAATCTCAAATGCGGATTTCTCCTGTGCTTCGTGTCCGCTAATTCAGCAGAAGTGATATGCCAACTATACGCAAGACGACTTGGAGTTACCATAGCAAACTCTCTCTGGCCTGTGCCTGTATTGTTCTCTCGGTATGAACAAGGCATACGGAGTGCCCTAAAATATGCTTCTAAAGCGTTCAGTGCCTATAACTCGACTCAATACCGAGAGCCAGAAATAATATCGAGTGTCTTTTAGAGTGCAAAAAGTGTGGCGTACTGAAGCGCAGGGCGAAAGAATTGGTGACTTCCTTGTGCCCCAGAACGTGCAACCGTTGTTCTGGGCAACCAGGTATGGCAGTGGCAAATTCTTCTTCTCTGATCTTATCTTGCTATTATTCATTTTCTTCATCCATATGAAGGAAATATTTTTGTTACAGTTGAAACTATGGACCGATCTGTCCAGTTCTTCCTGAAAGCATATAACAGAAGTGGTCATAAATGAAGAGGAAGATTGTCGCCAAGCTGCTATGTACCTAGTATGGTTGATTTGCATGCATGTGCTGGTTATGGATGGAAGGAAAGGCATTGACAAGTGGGAAATGAGCAGATATATTCCCAATTTACTTTTTTGTCCACTTTGTCACATTTCTGTCTGAAACGATGCTTAGGAAAATTTTGCTAGGATTATTGGCATGTTGAATGAATATGGTGATGCAGTGAACGCTGGCGCAATCCGAGTTTCGCACTTTAATAAAAGTTGCATGGATTGATTTACGGGTTCCGGTCCTATTACGTTTGGTAAATTTATTACACTAATTGCAAATCTTGTCCATAAATATACAGTTTGCTTTGCTCAGCAGCGCTAGATCCCGCATGATATGCGAATGCGGGTATTAACTAATACGCAACCAAAACAACCAACAACCAAAACAACCAACGTGGACTTTCTAAAAAATAGCTCCGCCTAAATGACACACTACAGTACGGATCTGCACTAACTAACACCACACAAAAGAAAACTCAGGATCTAGCCAACGTAGCGCAAAGCGGTTAAAAATCTCTCGATAAGTTTCAGCGGGATTGAAAATAAAAAACCGCATGCGTCTATGTGCCCTCTGTGTCGAGAAATCGCCAATTTCCTTAAGTACTGAAAATATACTAATAAGGTACACTTTTTTCGATTATTCCACATAAATGAACAATGCCGCAAAAACTTTTTCATTAAAAGTAGCCTATCCTATGTAAAATTTGGTGTAGATTTCAAAAACAGTATCGGTGTTTCAAAAAATTTAACCCCTAGTATATAATTTTGCAAAATTTGTATATTTTTGAAAATGTTTGGGTAGGGGTCAAATTTTTTGGATCAACGATACTATTATTGAAATCTACGCCAAATTTTACATAGGATAGGCTAGTTTTAATGAAAAAATTTTTGCGGCTTGTTCAGTTATGTTGAATAATCCAAAAAAGTGTACATATTTAGTATTTAAGGAAATTGGCGATTTCTCGACACAGAGGGCACGTAGACGCATGCGGTTTTTTTATTTTCAATCCCGCTGAAACTTATCAAGAGATTTTTAACCGCTTTGCGCTACGTTGGCTAGATCCTGAGTTATTTTTTGTATGGTGTTAGTTAGTGCAGATCCGTACTGTAGTTGCGCGTGTGAAGAACCATGATCAATCAATCAAAATATACCCTTATCAAAATTGTGGGGTAGCGTGGGGACAGTTGGTCCAACAAAGTAATGTTTGCATCCAACAAAAGTCTAGAGTGACCGAAAAAATGGAAAACTTCCAATGTCATAGGCGTTCAAACAAAATAGCATGAATTCGCATGGAAAATATGGATTTCAATTCCAGGTGTTGAAGTTACTGGGCACTGAGAGCTGGGTGGTGAATGGCAATATATGTCTTGCGCAGGTGCTTGGGCAGACTTCAGCTCAGGCTAGGCTTAGGCTTAGGGCTTAGGTATTGGATTCAGAGGGGTAGACCTCAGCCTCAGCTTTAGCCTGTCTGTCCATGTGCCTGTGCAAAGTAGACATTACCATGCACCCCGCATCCACTATGCACCGCCTGTACCCCCAAATTACCCCGCACTACCCTATTGCAAACGCTGACTCAAATATTATGATGCTACCCGGCCCATTTGTTGCTTCGACAATGTCTGTTGCGCCACTTTGTTTGTATGTGCCATTTAGGCAGATCCTATTTTCAAGAAGTCCACGTTGGGTGCGATTTGGGTGTTTTGGTTGTTGGTTGTTTTGGTTGCGTATTAGTTATTACCCGAATGCGAGCTAGGTAGGTCTCCTAGGTAGGCAAGTGAAGTGAACGAAAAGGTAAAAAGGAGCAAAGCAAAGCATGAAAGCAGAAGTCCAACTCCAGATTGAAGACACAGGACCAAAAATGGAGCGGCATGTGGCTACTGCAGCAGATAGTGGTTATCCAATATTAGGTAAATAGTTGAACGTTGTACATACATAATATGGTCGTATGGTGTGCGGAGATCTTGTGTAGGGTACTATGGGGTAAACCCGGCCATCTAAGCTCCCGAACTTTCCGTTTCAGCAATTTATGAACAAAATCGCTCATTGGAAAGAGGAGAGTTCAAAGAATCAATTGATATAGATACTATGTGTCTCGATCAGTCCTTTGATTGCTGAGATATGCAGCCCTGAAACGTAGGTGGCCGGATTTTCCCATGGCCGAGTTTACCCCACAGTACCCTACGTAACTGTTACTACTACTAGGCATCATGCGTTCGATTCTGGTGCTGTGGTACGTTATGAGCAACCCAAACGTCGACATTTTTGTTTGTGCTTTATTGTTTTATGCACAAATATTTACACTGTTGTATGCAAAAAACAATACACCGACAAACAAGAGATATAGTACAAATTATAATTCTAGGACCCATGTATTATTTATCTCGAGAACTACGCGACGTAGAGCAAAGCGGTCAAAACTTCCACGGATAACTTTAGCTCGCCTCTCCAATAAAAAAAACCGTTTGATTCTATCTGCTCTCAGTGTCGAGATCTCGCCAAATTCCTTCAGCACTGAAATCGTGTCACCTTTCGGCAGACGCTAAACCACGCAAACCACGACACCCTACGACCCTGTACGCCCGATGCGCATTTTCATCGTCTTCATCACGTATGCTTATTTCTGCCATTTTGATTTTTCGGGAGTTTGCGAGGTTTAGAATTGCCCAATGGTCCACGCCCGATTTGGCGATTTTAGTACTGAAGAAATTTGGCGAGATCTCGACACACAGAGCAGCTGGAGACAAACGGTTTTTTTTATTGGAGAGGCGAGCTAAAGTTATCCGTGGAAGTTTGACCGCTTTGCTCTACGTCGCGTAGTTCTCGAGCTAAATAATACATGGGTCCTAGAATTATAATTTGTACTTTAGTAAGATGGCCCGTTCACAACGAACGCTGAACGCCGAAGTTGACGTTGCGTTGCCGCCGGCGTCAACGCTAACGCAGATATTGACGTCAACGCCGATTATGGAAAGCTACGCAAATCTTTATTTTTCTCCAATATAATAACGCCGGCATAGATGATGTTGTTTGGTACGTACCTACGTATTTCGATCACGTTTTCGTCGATGTTCGCTACTTTTATCTGCGATCGCTAATATCTGCGTTGAACGTCGATATATGCGTTGAACGTCGATATCTGCGTTGGCGTTGAACGTCGATATCTGCGTTGCGTTGACGCCGGCGTTGACTGACGCAACTTCAACTTCGGCGTTCAGCGTTCGTTGTGAACGGGCCATGAGAATGTCGACGTTGGGATTCAAGTCTGTCAAGGAGACTTAAGTCGGTTATACTCTGCAGTGTATGTCTGTTGAAGGTTGTAATGTGTTCTGTAGGGTACTATGGGGTAAAACTGGCAATGGAAAAATCCGCCCACCTTAGTATCAGGGCTGCATATCTCAGCGTAGCAAGCAACCAATGGACCGATTGAGACAAATATGATATTATCAAGGAGATTATCAATCCACTGCTTGAACTTCTCCTCTTTCAAATGAGCTGTTTGGTTCATCATTTGCTGAAACAGCAAGTTCACTGGAGCTTTTTTGGTGGCCGGTTTTACCCCGTGGTACCGTCTGTCGCTTGGTTTTTTGTAGGATCTGACGACCGTGTGGATGCTGTGCCTTCTTCGTCTGCCATCCTCTCTCCTGCCTGGATTCGCAATGCGTGCACAGTGTCCAGTGACCTCCGTTGTGCTCAAGACAAGTCTGTAGGCCAATCAATACCCGGGCTGGATGCGGAACTGTGTGGGAAGTTGGCGGAGGAGGGCATACGCTATTTCTTCCCGGTTCAGTTGCGGGTGATTCCTGATCTGTTGCGCGACGCTGCTTATCCTTCTTCCACGCAGGAGCTGCTGCCCCCTCCAGACGTGTGTATTGCCGCGCCCACTGGCAGCGGGAAAACCTTGTGCTATGTGTTGCCGTTGATTCAAGTGCTGCAAAGGAGGACGGCGCCTCAAATACGAGCTCTGGTTATGCTGCCTATGCAGGATTTGGCTGATCAAGTACATACTCAATAAACCATGGAATGATGTCGCGTTCACCGTACGTCTGCACATATCCGACGTACGTATATAGGAGTACGTGCGTTTGTGGTGTCATGTTCTCTTAGATATGCCGAATGTAATGTATGGATGTACGGACGTGTGGTGAACGCATGAGAAGCATCCATCCTTGACATTTCATAGCTGATAGCCTCGAGAGTAGAAACGCTGAATTATTTGGCATGGGTTAACACATACCACATCAAGGCGTCATTGTTGTCAACAAGTCGCCCAACTGTTCTTGTCGGTTTGTTGACAACAAATGTATGGGGATTTGTCGGTTTGTTGTCGGGTGTTGTTAAGTAAGCTACGACATGTATTTCAGGTGTATCGGGTGTTTGGTGTCTACTCTGCTCACACTGACCTTCGCTTACTTCTGTTGACGGGTGAGGGCAACTTCAGAAGGGAACAAGAGGCGCTGTCGAATGCCGAGAATACTCCGGATATTCTGGTGGCGACTCCCGGTAGACTAATGGATCATGTGCTCTGGCGTTACTCGCAACTAGAGCGAGGCGCGAGTGCCTATTGTGATTTGAGCCACTTGCGCTATCTGGTGATAGACGAAGCTGATCGAATGATGGCCACTTCTCGTTTCGATTGGCTAACTGAAATTCTGCATATGACCCTGACCGCTGACGATACCTCTGCCCAAGGTGAGGCGACGCCACCCTGTGCATTTTACTTCTTGCCTGTGCCTATGTATGTATGTATGCACTGTACATGTACTAAAGTAAGACCAGAGTTCTTGGGACCCACGTATTATTTATCTCGAGAACTACGCGACGTAGAGCAAAGCGGTCAAAACTTCCACGGATAACTTTAGCTCGCCTCTCCAATAAAAAAAACCGTTTGATTCTATCTGCTCTCAGTGTCGAGATCTCGCCGATTTCCTTCAGTACTAAAATCGGCAAATTGGGCGTGGACCATTGGGCAATTCTAAACCTCGCAAACGTCCGAAAAATCAAAAGTGGTAGAAATATGCATACATGATGAAAACAATAAAAATGGGCATCGGGCGTACAGGGTCGGGTGTCGTGGTTTGCGTGGTTTAGCGTCTGCCAAATGGTGACACGATTTCAGTGCTGAAGGAAATCGGCGAGATCTCGACACTGAGAGCAGATGGAATCAAACGGTTTTTTTATTGGAGAGGCGAGCTAAAGTTATCCGTGGAAGTTTTGACCGCTTTGCTCTACGTCGCGTACTTCTCGAGATAAATAATACGTGGGTCCCAAGAACTCTGGTCTTACTTTGGGGGGCGTAGTGTAGTAAGAAAGAAGTCACGAGTTTTGGGGTTTTTGGGGGTGGTTTGTTTGTGTGTTTGTTTTTGTTGTGTTTTGGCTTTCTTCGTGGGCGCGGTGCGCTTGGGGTTTGTGCTTGTGGGCGTTTGTTTTTTGTTTTTTACCACTGAAATCGTGTCGCCCATTTGGCAGAACGCTCCCGCCCCGACCCGCTCCGCCCCGCCCCCCGCCTGTACGCCCGATGCCCATTTTTTATTGTTTTCATCATGTATGCATATTTCTACCACTTTTGATTTTTCGGACGTTTGCGAGGTTTAGAATTGCCCAATGGTCCACGCCCAATTTGCCGATTTTAGTACTGAAGGAAATCGGCGAGATCTCGACACTGAGAGCAGATAGAATCAAACGGTTTTTTTTATTGGAGAGGCGAGCTAAAGTTATCCGTGGAAGTTTTGACCGCTTTGCTCTACGTCGCGTAGTTCTCGAGATAAATAATACGTGGGTCCCAAGAACTCTGGTCTTACTTTAGTACATGTACAGTGCATGCATACATACATAGGCACAGGCAAGAAGTAAAATGCACAGGGTGGCGTCGCCTCACCTTGGGCATAGGTGTCGTCAGCGGGCAGGGTCGTCATATGCAGAACTTCAGTTAGCCAATCGAAACGAGAAGTGGCCATCATTCGATCAGCTTCGTCTATCACCAGATAGCGCAAGTGGCTCAAATCACAATAGGCACTCGCGCCTCGCTCTAGTTGCGAGTAACGCCAGAGCACATGATCCATTAGTCTACCGGGAGTCGCCACCAGAATATCCGGAGTATTCTCGGCATTTGACAGCGCTTCTTGTTCCCTTCTGAAGTCGCCCTCACCCGTCAACAGAAGTAAGCGAAGGTCAGTGTGAGCAGAGTAGACACCAAACACCCGATACACCTGAAATATGTCGTAGCTTACTTAACACCCGACAACAAACCGACAAATCCCCATACATTTGTTGTCAACAAACCGACAAGAACAGTTGGGCGACTTGTTGACAACAATGACGCCTTGGTGCGGTATGTGTTAGTTAACCCATGCCAAATAATTCAGCGTTTCTACTCTCGAGGCTATCAGCTATGAAATGTCAAGGATGGATGCTTCATCTCATGCGTTCACCACACGTCCGTACATCCATACATTACATTCGGCATATCTAAGAGAACATGGCACCACAAACTACCGTACTCTTTACTATATATGTACGTACGTCGGATGTACGGACGTATGATGAACGCGGCATCGATCATTCCATGGTTTATTGAGTATGTACTTGATCAGCCAAATCCTGCACAGGCAGCATAACCAGAGCTCGTATTTGAGGCGACGTCCTCCTTTGCAGCACTTGAATCAACGGCAACACATAGCACAAGGTTTTCCCGCTGCCAGTGGGTGCGGCAATACACACGTCTGGAGGGGGCAGCAGCTCGTGCGTGCTGGACGAGGGATAAGCGGCGTCGCGCAACAGATCAGGAATCACCCGCAACTGAACCGGGAAGAAATAGCGTATGCCCTCCTCCGCCAACTTCCCACACAGTTCCGCATCCAGCCCGGGTATTGATTGGCCTACAGACTTGTCTTGAGCAAAGCGGAGGTCACTGGACACATGCTGCACACATTTCAAATCCAGGCAGAGGATGGCAGACAAAGAAGGCACAGCATCCACACGGTGGTACAGATCCTACAAAAGACCAAGCGACAGACGGTACCACGGGGTAAAACCGGCCACCAAAAAGCTCCAGTGAACTTGCTGTTTCAGCAAATAATGAACCAAACAGATCATTTGAAAGAGGAGAGTTCAAGCAGTGCATTGATAATGCTCCTTCAATAATATCATATTTGCCTCGGAATCGGTCCATTGGTTGCTTGCTACACTGAGATATGCAGCCCTGATACTAAGGTGGGCGGATTTTTCCATTGCCAGTTTTACCCATAGTACCTTACAGGAAACACATTACAACCTTCAACACACATACACTGCAGAGTTATACAAGACTTAGGCTCTCCTTGACAGACTTGAATCCCAACGTCAACATTCTCGCGGCCCGTTCCCAACAAACACTGAACGCCCCCAAAGTTGAAGTTGCGTCAGTACGACGCCGGCGTCGACGCCAACGCGCGGGGATATAAAGACATTCAACGCCAGACGCCAAATATCGACGTTCAACGCATATATCAACGTTCAACGCCTCGGAGCAGATGGGGGAGTAAGAAAGCAAACATCAACGAAAACCCAATCCAAATAAATACATACACAAAAAACAACAGTCATGTCTACAGCCATTCTCCTTTCTGGGATAAAATAGGGAGAAAAAAAAAAAAGGATAACTCAAAAATGACGTCAATACCAGTCATTTTCGTTTCCGCCGGCGGCAGAACAACAAAAAATTCGGCGTTCAGCGTTCGTTGTGAACGGCCCCATCTTACTGATTTCAAATTATAAATTCAAGGACCCTGTCATGTCTTATTTTAGCTACGAGAAACTACGCGACGTTGAGCAAAGCGGTCAAACTTCCACGGATAACTTTAGCTCGCCTCTCCAATAAAAAAAACCGTTTGTACTGCACGCTTGCTTGTGTCGAGATCCTCGCGAAATTTCTTCAGTACTAAAATCGCAAAATCGCGGCGTGGGGGGTCGGGCAATTCTAAACCTCGCAAACTCCCGAAAATCAAAATGGCCGGAATTACGTAATAAAAACAATAAAATACATCGCATTACAGTAGTTTGAGTAGTTTACAGTCTGCCGAAAGCTGACAATCTGAAGGAATTTTGGCGAGATCTCGACACTGATAAAATCGAACGGTTTTTTTTATTGGAAAGCACCTCGTGGAACTTGACCTCGTCGGCATAAGTACATGGGTCCTAAACATGCAATTTATTACAGTATCTCTTGTTTGCGGTGTTCTATATTTTTGCGAGATACAACAGTGTAAATATTTGTGTGCATAAAACAATAAAGCACAAACAAAAAATGTGGACCTTTGGGTTGTGAGTGAGCGCGGCGCCAGAATGGGACGCATGATGCCTAGGTGTGGTAGTAACAGTTACGTAGGGTACTGTGGGGTAAACTCGGCCATCGGGAAAATCGGCCACCTACGTTTCGGGCTCATATCTCGGCGATCAAAGGACTGATCGAGCGCATCGTTGTGTATATCAATTGGATTCTTTGATCTCTCCTCTTCCGAATAAAGCAATTTTTGTTCATAAAAATATAAAACGGAAAGTTCGGGAGCTTAGAATAGCAGATTTCCCGTAGTACCTACAAGATCTCCGCACACCATGAGGCCCGTATTATGTATGTAAACATTCAATTATTTACCTAATATGATTATGCTTGCTGCAGTAGCCACATGTACCGCCCTGGTTTTTGACCCTGTAGCTTTTCCAATCTAGTTGGGATTATAGCTCCGGTGTTGCACTTGGTGCCTTTTACCTTTCGGTTGGCGCGGCTTGCACTGCCTAGGAGACCTACCGTAGTCAGTACGGTAATATAACTAATACACGGCAACCGAAAAGCGACCCAACAACGAAACACCCAAAATGGCGGGACCCAACGTGGACTTCTTGAAAATAGATTGTGCCTAAATGGCGGGTGCGAACAAAGTGGGCGCAACAGACATTGTCGAAGGCAACAAATGGCGGGGTGGGTATGATATTTAAGTAGGCATTTGCAATAGGGTAATACAGTAATTGAGATTACAGGCGGTGCATAGTGGATGCGGGGTGCATGGTAAGTGTACTTGCACAGGCACATGGGACAGACAGCTAAACTTTGAGGCTCAAGGGTCTCACCTCTGGAGCGAGCCTTTAGTGGTGACTGGGAGGCGCCCAAGCACCTGCGCGAGAGACGGGCTCTATCTCGCCCCGCCCGGCTCTCGGTGCCCAGTGAGCTTCCGACACCTCGAAATCCCATATTTTTTGCGAATTCATGCTATTATTTTGAACGCCTAAGTTGGAAGTTTTCCATTTTTCGGTCACTCTAGACTTTTGTTGGATCCAAAAACATTCTTGTTGGACCCAACTGTCCCCACGCTACCCCACAATTTTGATAAGGGATTATTGTTGATTGGTTGGTGCGCGTCCTACTTGCCACACGCGCAGACATGCGGATCTGCACTAACTAACACCATACAAAAAATAACTCGGGCTGTAGCCAACGTAGCGCAAAGCGGTTAAAAATCTCTTGATAAGTTTCAGCGGGATTGAAAATAAAAAAACCG
>JASAMW010005786.1:0-42890 GCA_030247985.1 Epsilonema sp. ZAB3_2 | reverse complement strand
GTAGTATGAATGTACAGTAATCATACTAAATGAATGTACAGTAGTAATAGTGCGTAAGTGTACATATGAATGTCAGTACAGTAATGTACAGTAAAAGTCAAAGTCAAAGTCAAAGTCAAAAAGTCGAAGTCGAAGTCGAAGTCGAAGTCAAAAAGTCGAAGTCGAAGCCCAAAGGATCCGGAAAAGCAAAAAGTCGGAAGTCGGAAGTCGGAAACAAAAAGTCGGAAGTCCGGAAGTCGGAAGTCCGGAAAGAGTGAAGTCAAAGCCGAAGTCAAAGTCAAAGTCAAAGTCGAAGTCGAAGTCAAAGTCAAAGTCAAAGAAGTCAAAGTGGGAGTCAAAGTCAAAGTCGAAAGTCAAAGTCGAAGACTTCGACTCCCGATTTGAACGCGTCAGGGATAAAAAAATACCCCAGCTTAGAACGTTGGGTAAAAACATTTCGTAAAAATGTACTAGCGAATAGGGCTGATGCTGCCTGTGTGTCTGTGTGTCTGTGATGCGCTGCGCCCCGCGTTGACCAATGACTCATTCGAAACTAAGGCACTGACCAGTAGAAGCTGCACACCCTTGTTATTTCTTCTTTGCGGAGCGGTGCAGGGAACAAAACGAGGATGCCCACAGATCATCATGATTCCTGGTTCTGGATTTACGACAATGAAGTGTGTAGAAAGGCTTTGTAGGCGCTTGAATAAGTGGTCAGAATGATTCACTACAACAAGGAAAAATATTTTAATATTAATAAAAATAAGTGGTGTAAAACTTGAAGTAAATAGCAATGTAGTGTAGGTTTTCGCGCCTACTTAGAAAGAAGCCTACTGTATGCGCAATATTTGAAGCCTTTCGCCTACAAGAATTTTTACTGTACTATACTGTGATCATTTTATTCGAAAGAAGATAAGAATATAAAATAAGTCAGACTAGGCGCAAGAAATATTCGTAGCCAGGAATAGCCACACGGAGATTGATGGACCGACGTACGTGTCGGTCAGTGGTCACTCCCAGTTAACCGCTCCCAGGTCAATCTAGCTAGAGCTAGCTAGATTTTCCACGTACCTCCATTTCGTGGACTACTGGAATAATTCGTGAAGTACTTGGTTTTTGTTGGGTTTCCTGTACGTTTTGAAAATAAATTTTCTTGAAGTTGTGAAGGTAGAGCTAAAAATAATAACGAGACAATAACGAAACTACTGCGGCAGAAAGCACCGAAATTATATTTAGCTCTACTTTCCAGATCTAGCTAGATTGACCTGGGAGCGGTTAACGTGGCTATCAATCAGTACAGTACACCCAGACGTCTCACGGATAGCAAAAATATCCTCTTGCTAATAATACACAAAAGAAGGTTCCGGCATGATCTGGACTGGACAAATGCCCCGGGCTGAGGAAAAATTTGTACCCTAAATTTTACGACGTCTATACAGTAGTTAAATCAAAGGAGAGTGACGCATTTGGATAGCAGGGATTAACCTCAAAAGAAGATGAGCAGACAAACTATAGGTAGGTTTAGCCAAGATCAGATCCTAAGGGTATTTCCCATTGAAGCTTGATTTTGATAGGTTTGTACCTATATCCAAAGGCAAAACGGAAGCTTCAGTAGTACTATTCGTCTTGTCGTCAATGAGTCAGAACTAAAAACAAGTCTTTGGGCGAAAATGTTTGGGTTTCGCAGCATGGTACAAAAATTTAATTAGCTGGTCTACAGGAGGGGGTGAGATGAGAAGGCACGTCAGGCAGCGCTTAGCTAATTATGTATCTTGCTCATGAAGCCGCGACAAACAATGACGAAGATAAGCATGGCATCCGCATATGCGGCATTTGCACTACTACGTCTACTGTACATTACATAGTGATCAACTCAAAATGTGCCGCGTAAGACATAAAATAGCAGGCGAGTTTGGTCTGACGTGAGTTAATTGAATATCGAGAAAACGTGGCGGGGGTTGGAACATCATTTCTCTACATCATGCCATCATGGCTGCTTTTAAATATTGATAGAAGTTTGCCGACTGAGGTGAGGACTGTTCGAGAAAGATATCAAATCGAGCATACCGATAATCGTGAATAAATGGCGCCACATATGTGACATTACATTGCACGTCCATTGTAGTTATCAAACCTTGCTTATGATCGTCGTAAATCCAGCAGCCGTGGGTTTTCACCTAGCAACGGATGGATGGATAGTCCGTGTTTGTATTCAGTTTGTACGTAGACGTACGTAATGTACCGTATTTTTGGGTGTATAGCCCCCCATGGGGGTATACAAAAATTGAGAGGTCCAATGGGGAGTTATACACACTAGGGGGGGGGGGGGGGGATATACAATGGGTGGGGATAGGACAAAATTTATGCTTATGAGAGGTCTGTAGAGGCATGTTTTTGAGGTCAAAAGTATGTGTTTTAGGGCATAATCGCGGTTAAAACAGGGTTATTCTAGTACAATACATGCTCAGCTAAGCCTACAGGCATAGCAGCATGGTGTAGGAGTAGCTATAGCTACAGTAGCATAGGACCAGCTACATATATGTAGCTGATAGGTCAGGTACCTTACAGTACATGGGGGTTATACACCAGGGGGATATACATACAAAGGACAAAATATGTTTTGCCAATGGGGGTTATACACTAGGGGGATATACAATAGGGGGATATCCCAATAGGGACTTCTTGGGACTATATGTCCCAATAAATTTTTGTGGTCCGTTACTCGACGTACTTCATGTATCGCGAATTTTAACTTTGCTCCACACATGATCTAGAAGCTGGCTATACATCATGCGCTTACCTCACCTGTAAAAAACGTGTCCGTTTTTCTATACATCTGACCACTTAGAAATGTTGAGGTAGAGGCAAAAATTTCAGATTGTGTTTTCTTCTACATGAAGCATGTCGACTCTTTACATGATTTGCATTTTCGTGTATAATGTGTAGCGTTATCGGCGCTGACGCTTATACATGATTTGCATGGCGCTGTCACTCATCTTATACATGATTTGCATAATTGTGAATAAGGTATGGTTTCTTGACACATGCTGGATAAAAGTGAAAATGGATCATGTGTGCGGCGATTTTATACATCATCTAAAAATGGGTTACACATGATGCGCAAAATCCTATACCTCACCAAAATATCCATTATCTGGATGGTCCAAATTATACATCATCACAAAAGTGATGATGTTAAGCCGAACCGATACTTTTCGCACATGAGGTAGGCTTTATACCTCATCTGAGGAAAGTCCCTATTGGGCTAAACACCCAAAAATGCGGTAACGGTATACATTTCATTACATTCATAGCCGCGCAAATCGTTTGATAAATCATGAATTGATATACATACATACTGTACCTACATAATAATACTTTATCGTACGTCATACTGTACATATAACGGAGTACGTAGGTTAAACCCAAACAAACCAAAAGCTCGGACAGTGTTCGTTCTTCAAATCACATTACGTAAGCAAAAGCAGCAGAAGAAGATTAGAACTTTCTGAGGAAAAGCCGACATACTATACTACCCAGAAGCAGAGTTTAGCGAGGGCTATCAGCAGATCATCCCGTTAGCAGTCAGCACCGATAATCTCACCGTTTTTTAGGTTTCCTAGAATAGTGTGCGTCCGCTAAAATGTCCTACGGCCATCAAAAAACCTTCATCAAAAGTATTATTGCATATCAATCCGAGAAAAAATCTCTGCAGCATCCAATTCCGTGCAAGAAAAATGCAAGAATCGACGTACAGTATACCATTCTTCGCGCCTACGCAACTGTCAATTTTTGCTATTGCAGCGGCAGAGTTAAGGGCAACTGAAACTTGATTGTCTCTTATTCACATACACTGCCCAGGTGTCCATGACACTGCCCTATAAAACATATTGAATAGACAGCGAATCAGCTTGAAATTGAATTTCCGCATTCCCGGGGGAAGAGGGAAGCACTGTCGATGACGCTTAAAACAATATCGACACGTGTCGATGACAGCAGGCCAGGATGGAAGGAAGGAACACAGACGCAGCCAGTAGGTAAAAGACAAAAGTTATAAGCATAAGCAAGAACAAAGAAATAAACTCGACAAGCCGTCACCAGTAGACGACAGAAAGCAACAAAACACCTCGAAAAATAGGTAAAATCCAGGAGGTACGTAAATTAGATTGATTGGTTGATTTATGAACGAAAGTCGAATGCGAGGGAAACGGGAAACAACTGACGAAAACAACTTCTTGTCGTGACAATAAACACCATACAAAAGCATCAAAAGCACACCATCCGAAGAGTAAAAAATTGCCCCCAGGGGAAATGGCGCGCCCACCTTTTTCGATCAATTTCACAACGACCACCAACCGTAACTGCGAAAAGGTCTGATGTCACCAGTCTCCACCGTTGCGATAGTCTTCGAAAATATCAAAATGAATGGCGGCACGATCTAACCAATCCGGATAGAGAATGGTGACGTCAAGTTGATGTCATGACGGATGTGGGAGGATGGGTTGCCCAACCCGGGGAAAGAAGGAGATAAGGTCAACAGAAGGTGGGTGAGTCATGGCCCATTCACATCGGATACATGCGCTGGGGCTTGGGCGACGGGCGTACGTACGTACGCTGGTTCATTTTAAGACGTATGCAAGCAAAGGCATGAGCAATACGTACGCAACGTACATACAGTAGATGCGTCGGGCTCCGATGTGAATGAGCCTTCGGTCACGGGTCCACCCCTTCTTCGTAAAATGGCGGCCCGACGAAATATTTCTCTGTTCGCTTTTGTTCTGGGGCGTTTCGAAGGTTTTCGAATCCCCTACGAACTCTAACGAAAAGAAAATTTCAGCTGAATCATCGATAGGTACCGTATGTTTGCGGATGCATACAATTTTACTACGATTGATTACTATTCATGCAGATGAGGTACAGGTGAGTACGTACGTACGTACGTACACGCGCACCAAATAAACAAAGCGACCTTCTCAGTGGCCAAAGATATAGGAATGAACGAACGGGAAATGGGGTGTGTGTGAACGTGCGAACTAATGAATGGAGAGCGAGGTAAATGAGTCAATGAAACATTCTATGGATTACGACGCGAATTCTAGAAGTGAGTGAGTACTATTTTAAGCAGCGTTGATTGGAGGAAGGCAGAATGAGGGCAAAATGAGTGGGCGGTAAGAGGAAAACGTATCTAATATATCAAGATTGTGCGTAGGCCTTTCATTACTTTATTTATATGCATGCCGTACTGAAGTGTAAATATTTTTCATTGCACCACTTGATGATGCAAGAATTCGAAAGTGGGCGAAAGGCCGCCACACGAACTCATTATCATTAAACCTGAAACGAAACAAAAAGTTTTATTATCCTTCACTTGGGAATTTCCACGCGAAATCACCCGATCGAAAGCATCCATCCATTGCGAGAGCGCCTTTTTTAGTCCGTTTCCTTTCTTTTAACCCCTACGCAAACAATCAGCTATGTACTCGCATTGTTGGAATATTTTCACTTTCCGTAATCTTTGTGTAGTGTGCTCCATCGTAATCAACTAACATCACGAGATCGAGTCAAGTACGGATTGCCACGGCCACCATCAATTTTGCTTGCACTTTTTTGGCTTCATTAGGCGCAAATGCTCGTTCCTCACATACCATCATTCTTGGAATTGTAACAATGGGTGGCAAAAATGACTTGCGAACAACAAGATCGGCACAATGTGTTGACTGTTGAGACAAATGTTAAAATGTCAAGAAACATAGTGCAAAGCAAAGTGTAGGATACATGCTGGGAAATATTGTTAGATCAGATTGAAAGAAAATTTACAACGATAGGCTATCAGAATGAATCCATTTTGGCGATATATTTTAATCGAATTTTAAAGGTTTCGGCGCGATGTCGAGACAAATAATTATGCCAAAAATAGAATAGAAACCTAAACTGCAATACAAGCGTGTGTAGGTTAGGTCACATGCTGGGATATTGAAAGATCAGATTATGAAAGTAAGTTGATTGGCTTTCAAAACGATCAGAATGCATCCTCATGTATTATCCTCTATTCTCTCGGCTATTTTGAACGTGAAAGAAAAGTTTGCACGACAGGTATGCACGAGCATGAGCAGCCTAGTCAATCAAACACCTGCTGGGCACATCATCAGAGATCCTCCTATATCTTTTCCCAACAAATTTGCCCTTTTCCCCAGATGGCCTTGGGTTGTACTTTTGTTTTCGCTCAAGAATTCTATCTTTCCGATGGGTATCGTAGATGAGTTTATTTCCAGAAGTTTCTATGGCCAAGGTGAAAGAAATTTGTTGGGCTTTCCCAATTTTGTTTAGAAATGCACGTAGGCACGCAGATCTAAGATAAGGAAACACAAGAGGAAGGGACGAACCAAACTCATGTCATGCATTTTCTTTCTGAATAGAAAATATTAGCTGCTCCTTTGGTCAACTGCTTATGAAACGGCTAGAAAAGTAAAGTGGCACTAAAGGTGGACACCTGGACAATTATACACACGTTTTGCAATTTATGGCAGTTTTTTTATATATTTGCCAAATCACGTACCCCTAGAGCGCGCGCTGCGCGCGCCCGCTGCCTGCTTCCTTCCACCCGTACATAACACAGACATTTATTGATTTTTCAGGTCTAGGTAAAGTTGCTACATACGTACTGTATGCGTCATAGGACGAAATTTGGAAAAGTTTAGTTTTCTCCAGAAATAAGCCACGTAGAAAGAAACGGTTTTTTGCATGATAATTCTAAGACATTTGCGCATATTTCCAGCAATAGCTGATAAGTAATTTCTTATAATATTCAATATGTTTCAGGCTGATAATGTCACATTTTTTTCACACTGGACAAATAGGTGGCTTAATGCAACGATTGTGCATCAAAACATGCCAAATCAAGTCAAACTCAAATCATCCATATACCCCAACTTTCTTCAATCTTTTCAGTGGTGGGGTCCGCGTTAACACATTCCTAAGTGGTATGGTCAAAAATGGCCTTTTTTCAGCTTTTGGGCAAAAGTAGGGTATTTTTCCAGCCTCAGTGCAATATACACAGAGCCAGCCAAATTATACCCTTTTAAATTCAACCACCAAGGGTCCATAGGCCCCAGTGGTGGTGTTAACTCCTTCTTCACCAAACTGGCAACCTGAGAAATTGATGAAAAACTCTGTTTTTACATACATTTCTACTAAAGAATGCTACCCTAGTGCAGTCAAACAGAGAATATCAGGGTACCTTAGGGCCCGCGTCCTCACTGGATAACCAAAATCCCTGTGAGGGACGGGGAAATCCCCGTCCTTTTTGCTGGCTACTCTGTCAGGAAAGGACCGTTTTATTACACCTTCGCGGGCAAAGTTTTTAGTACAGGAAAAGGGGAGGCGGAAAGATGTGAGGTAAGGGATTAACTTTTATTAGTGGCGCGCGAGGGAGGAAAGAGAAGACAGAGACACACTTCCATTGACCAGCGCCCATCGTTTATTGCCCCCAACACAACTGGCGTTGATTGACAGCACAGGTTTTTTTCTGTCTGTTGGGTTTATTGGAGGAGTTTCCGCGGTCCTTTTCGACCAAAAGGACTGCGAAAAGGACCGGGATTTCCCCGTCCTTTCTCGACGGGCCGGGGATTTCCCCGTCCTTTTCGTTATCCAGTGAGGAAGCTACCCCTTACCCTAGTTTTATGTGTAGCTTTCGAAAATGCACTTAGTTTTAAAATTCTGTACTATAATGCCTGTACTAAAATTCTGTACTATTGTGGCAGTTTTTCTGTTACGTAACACTCTTCTCTATGCATGAACACGAACGGACGGACGGACGGATGCACACCTCTTTTATTTATAAGTAAAAGGTCATTTTTGAAATATTTGCATAAAACTATGGTAAGGTGCCCTATTATTCTCTGTTTGACTGCACTAGGGTAGCATTCTTTAGAAGAAATGTATGTGTTTTTCATCAATTTCTCAGGTTGCCAGTTTGGTGAAGAAGGAGTTAACACCACCACTGGGGCCTATGGACCCTTGGTGGTTGAATTTAAAAGGGTATAATTTGGCTGGCTCTGTGTATATTGCACTGAGGCTGGAAAAATACCCTACTTTTGCCCAAAAGCTGAAAAAAGGCCATTTTTGGCCATACCACTTAGGAATGTGTTAACGCGGACCCCACCACTGAAAAGATCGAAGAAAGTTGGGGTATATGGATGATTTGAGTTTGACTTGATTTGGCATGTTTTGATGCACAATCGTTGCATTATAGCCACCTATTTGTCCAGTGTGAAAAAAATGTGACATTATCAGCCTGAAACATATTGAATATTATAAGAAATTACTTATCAGCTATTGCTGGAAATATGCGCAAATGTCTTAGAATTATCATGCAAAAAACCGTTTCTTTCTACGTGGCTTATTTCTGGAGAAAACTAAACTTTTCCAAATTTCGTCCTATGACGCATACAGTACGTATGTAGCAACTTTACCTAGACCTGAAAAATCAATAAATGTCTGTGTTATGTACGGGTGAAAGGGAGCAGGCAGCGGGCGCGCGCAGCGCGCGCTCTAGGGGTACGTGGCCAAATTTGCAACTTGCAACGGTGTAAATACGACGTTACATGCACATCTTGATAAAATGTCGAAACGTAAAACATAGGAGTACATGAAGTTAGCTGGTCGAAGGCGAAAACGCGAAAAGCACAAAAATGATAAACAAAAACCGACGCGAAGCGAAGCTCACAAAGTAAAATTGTCTGTGTACATTCACAAACAAGTGGAAAGTGAGCGCAATGTCTTCATCTCAGTTGGAAACGGACATTTTGCAATCTCTGGAGGAACTGAGGTACGTACATACGTAAACTGTACATGCCGCCAAAAATGCCGGTTCTTTCGTTCGTGTAGGGTACTGTGGGGTAAACCCGGACACCTGAGCTTTTCTGAACTTGCCGCTTCAGCAAATGATGAACATGCATGGTAGCTCATTTGAAAGAGGAGAGTTCAAGGAATCGATTGGTAGAATCGTAGAATACTTGTCTCAATCGGCAGCCGAGTGGTTGCTGAGATAGTAGGTGTCCGGGTTTACCCCACAGTACCCTACCATACCGCCTCCAAAATGCCTGTTCGTTCGTGTGCATGCAATACACTGTTGTTTGTTTGCGCATGTACCCTTGTTAGTCCTGCTTTTGATCTTCAGATATCCAGGTGCGAAGATAGATGATAGAAGTTTGGCTGAATGCCTGGAAACGGGTCTGAAATCTCCAGTGTACACTGGGCTGGTGGCATGGCTATCATCTGAGTTGCGACAGTTAGAACAGTTGGAAGAGCAAGTGAATCGTCTAACAGATCAGGAAGACACAAGCTCCTTTCTTCTGGAACTCAGCAGCTTTCTCAAGGAACTTGGTATGTGTTGGTTGGGGTAAACCCGGCCATGGGAAAATCCGGCCACCGAAGCTTTTTAGGGCTAATGGACCGATTGAGACGAATATTATGTCAATCGGTTTGCTGAACGCTCCTTTTTCAAATGAGCTATTTGGTTCATCAAGTTCAAAGGAGCTTAGGTGGCCGAGTTTACCCCACTGTACCCTATATGTTGGTTTGGGGTACTGTGTTCAAGTAAAGCCGGCCATGGGGTAAATCCGGCCACCTAAGCTCCTCTGAACTTGCTGTTTAAGCGAATGATGAACCAAATAGCTCTTTTGAAAGAGGAGAGTTCAAGGAATCGATTGATATCACACTGACTTGGTCCAATTTTAATCGGTCCATTGGTTGCTGAGATATGCAGCCCATGAAACTTAGGTGGCCGGATTTTTCCATGGACGGGCTTACCCCGCAGTACACCTCTCCAAAAACATTAATTTTGTCCTCACGTGTGCCCCCATTATATCTCCCAGTGTAAAACCCCCACCAGACCTCTCAATTTTTGTATTGCCCCTGGGGCTATGCACCCCGAAATAAACTGGGTGGTACGAGTAAGACTTCACCGCTCACCACGCCTCTAGCGGTTTAAAAACGAAACATTATATTTTCATTTTTCAGCTGTGTTGCAAGGAAGGAAAAGAAGGGAAGGGAGGCAGGAGGTGGGACCTTCGTCAGAAGGCCTCTCTAGGAGTACGCATGGCCTTGCGCAGTGCGCGCTCTAGGCGTTCATGTAGCGTCTTTGTCGCTTCTTTCTTATTGCTTCCGCGCTTGTCGTCAGGTGGCGTGGTGAGCAGTGAAGTCTTACTTGTATCCTTAGCTTTACGGTAATACCTTTTTGCTTGCTTGCAGATTGCCCTTGTGCGTCTTTGACTGAGGGCCCAGTGAGTGGGAGACAGAACAGTAGGGAGCAGAGAGTGCAACTGCTACACTTTCTCACATCCGAACTACAAGCTGCCAGAATATCCGCAGCTTTTACTCAAGCGCCGGATCAATGCTCTGCAATGAAGAACATGAAAATTGTAGGTACATGCTCTTACACATACTGCGTATACGTATGGCAATGCGTCCGAGACCAGTGTTGTACGTAAACTAGTTCTACTAGGAATGAAAGGCGAGTTTAGCCATCTGTCCTTGGACCGGCACGTGGTCGTGTGCCTAAAAGTCCACACAGCTGTGACCGAGGGTAGCGGGTTCGATTGCCGTTCGGTCGGTCCTTATTTCTTTCCCCCCACTTCGGGGCCCGGCTATCGCCATACGGAACGCGGCACGTCAAACACGTGTTCTCCTGAATATGGCGTTTGTGTGTCTCTTGTTTTGCAGCAGGAGAGTGAGACTGCGCGTAGTTTGAAAGCAATGTTGGTTGCCTTGTCTTTTCCCCGTCCTCCCGAAGAGATCACCGCTGCTCAACTATTTCAGAAGACGCAGGAACGAGTAAGCTTATGTGCAGTATAGTAAAAACAACGCTGTAATTTCATTGTCAGACAATTTTGATGCATCTGCCACGCCATGAAAATGTAACCTGTCAATTATGACGGACTAAAAAATGTGATTTTCCTTGCATTTCGCCACCCAACAAGTTCCAGATGTGCTTGACAGAGTACAAACAAGCCTAAATTATCGAGGCGGAAAAAGAATAAGCTATAGCCCCACTTTTGATAAATGTACTCGTGTATAACCCCCTTCGTGTATAACCCCCAAATGGGCCACTAATTTTTTGACAACCCCATGATACACGAATCATTACACTACTCTGTCTGCAGTACTCTTAGTGGCCAGCAGAACACACATCGACCTATTGCGCCCTATTTTTTGAAGGTGGAAGAGCGTCTAAAAACTGTCGGAGAGGGCAAGTTGGGTGGTGGTCCCTTGCTGACTGGCATCCTGAGTGACAAGCAGTGGACGGTTGTGGATCGCTTGGACCAGCAGATGAAGGCCGAATATCGGACGCGCGCCAGTCTGCTGCTGAAACGACTCGACGTCACCGTTCAGTCCTTCTCTTGGTCCGACAGAATCAAGGTTGGTTAACTTAGTAAGACCAGAAATATATTACTATTGGGCTTAGGGGAAGAATGGAGCGCACAGTGTAAACGAAGGAGGCAATCCCTGGCTCATAATCGATTGACAGATGGGTGTTATGTGAGATTTGTGTTTTAGAAGGTGGAACAGGAACTAATGGCGCTCTATCGTCCTCTGCGTACTCAGTTGCATGGAGAACCAAGTGTAGGAGTACCTGATTTGCTTGCAGCTAGAAAAGGTAACAGAAAGGGCGGACCTATACTCTTCATGTTTATGCGGATATGCATTTTGGTGCGTACAGTGCAGTATAGTTGCCTCGAGTTAATAGTAGACGGAGGAGAGGCGTTTATTTTCTCTGGTCACTCCTTGGGCTGGGCTACGGGCGCTCAAACAGAGCATCACCAACGCATTATCGATCCGCCCGCCGGTCTACTATTACGGCGCAGCAACCTTACATATTTATTTACATACATGTACCCAACCTATGTACTGTGCTTGTGCTAGACTTGACCCTGATGGAGAAGACTTCCGGATGGAGCGTGCGACAAAAGACGCGCAGTAAGCTGAATAAGGTGATGATGAGTGGACGCATACCGGACAGGGGAGGACGGACGCTGGAGATGGAACCCCCACCGCCCGAGATGCCCCCCTGGCAGAAGGAGAGAGCTCAGCAGGCGCAGTCATGGAGGGGAGGAGGAGGAGGCAGAGGAGGTAGGGTATCAGGGGGTAAGTTGGGCTGGGGTCCGTTGGAGAGGAGGAGGAAGAGGAGGTAGGGTAGCGTGGGGTAAATTGGGCTGGGGTCCGTTGGGGAGGACGATGCAGGGGAGGTAGGGTATCAGGGGGTAAATTGGTAAGTTGGGCTGGGGTCCGTTGGAGAGGAGGAGGAAGAGGAGGTAGGGTAGCATGGGGTAAATTGGGCTGGGGTCCGTTGGAGTATGCAACTAACTATCTCCCACACCCACCCCCTCAAATAACCCCACTCCCGGATGTTGAAAAACTACTCCCCCCCCCCCCCCCCCAAAGCTAACAGCTTTACAATGAAGATCCCCCGAAATTATACATACCCCACGTGGAGTAGCCAACGGACTATAGTAGGGTGCTGTAGGGGTAAATCCGACCACCTTGTGCTGAAATGAAGCCGCTGTTTGCTTCCATGTGTGACCGGATTGACCCCAACAATAAAGCGGTAGGTCTACCCCCAGTACCCTACAGATGACATGTATGTATGTACGTTCCTCGTTCCAGCTCCAGTAGATGACACGTACCGTACGTATAGGTTCAATAGGGTACTGTGGGGTAAACCCGGACGTCTAGTATATCTGAGCAACCACAGGGCCGATTGAGACAAGTATTCTACCAATCGATTCCTTGAGCTCTTCTCTTTCAAATGAGCTAGCATGTTCATCATTGCTGAAGCGGCGAGTTCAGAAAAGCTTTGGTGTCCGGTTTTACCCCCACAGTACCCTATGTTCTCTTCTGTTTCCAGGCAGAGGTGGGGGCGGTAGAGTGCAAGGAGGTGGTTGGAGCAGCTCAGGAGGCGGAGGAGGAGGAGGATATCGATCAGACGACAGAAGCGCAGGAGGCAGATTCAACCAGCAGCAAGCCAATTTCCAGCCCCAGTATCACGGAGGAGCAGGGGGCTACTATGCAGATGGGGCTGGTGGTGGGGGGTATGGAGGGGGCTATGGGGCAAATCAGCAGGGAGGGGGCTACGGTCAAGGGGGTGGCAGAGGGGGGTACAGAAGGGGGGATGCGTATCAGTATCAGGGGGGATATAACCAAGGGGGAGGGGGTTATTATGGAGGGGGTGGTGGGCAGAGGGGTAGAGGAGGTAGGCGATATAGGGAATGAAATGGGGTACTGTGGGGTAAACCTGGTCATGGGGAAATCCGGCCACCTAAGTTTCAGAGCTGCATTATCTCAGGACCGATGTATTCAATCGATTCCTTGAACTCTCTTCTTTCAAATGAGCTACTCATTCGATTCATCATTTGCTAAAACAGCAAGTTCACAAGCGCATAGGTGGCCGAGTTTAGCCCATGGCCGGGTTTACCCCATTGTACCCTACCAGGGGGGTAGGTAGCCCAAAAATTCTTGAGGCGCAAAATAAAAAAATAAAGGGTAAAAGCCGAGTAGGGAATTTGGGGAAAATTTTTTTAATTTAGAGCCATAAATGGTGCATTTTCCAATCATCTGAGACAATTTCGCATGTATTACAGGATAAGATAAGTAGCAGGTGCAAGCACATTCAGTACATCATGTAGGCTACATAGATTATAACATACTGTAGGCTAGGGCGCGAGCAGAATAAACGCGAGTTGCTTAGGCAAAACGAAGGCAGGCGGAAGAAGGAAAGGGAGAGCGAGGGAAATGGATGGAGCAGTGAGTGACCACTGGGTGGACACACGAAAACTTGCCAATGAGCAAGTATGGCACTAATCGCATTATTATAGTGGATTATTGAAGCACCATCACTGTCAGAGTTTCAAAATTTCAGAAAAGGGGACCAAAAATTTTGCGCCTCTAGCCGCCGATATTTGAGGCGGAAAACGAAAACAGAGGCGCGTTTGCGCCTCAAGTTACCACGTACCTACCCCCCTGCCTACTATTGACTAGTTGCGCTGAAGTTTTCTGCATGGTCACGAGCTATGGTGTGTATGCATGTACCATGTACGTGCGTTCGTGTACGTATGTATTGTACGTACGAACACGTAACTAGGGTTACACAATACACAACACACTGCCCTGTGATGGCATTGGTACTGGACGCGTATACATGACGTACGTAACTGTACGTGTGTGCACCTACATTTTTATCATGTGTGATCTGTAATTTGGAAAGCAGGTTGGGAGTGTTGAATTGAGTGGTCAGGTGTACAATACAACAGTACGTGTTTTGTGTTCGCCAATGGAAATGATCATGGAAATGAGTTGCTGAAAACGTGTATTATTGCTTTTCGTCAAAGATCGAATTGTTTTGTCTGTTGCCTATTGCGTATCTGAAATTGTGCAATAAGAAACTGTTTCTTCCAAGTGTCATCGGCTGTTTTTGCTTGTTGAACGTTGAACCGTGAATTTGTCACGTGAATTACTTTCTCTTATCTTGTTGGCAGGCACAAGATACACACTGTACCAGTACAGTACACCACATGTACATACGTGCATAGATTTCGGTATCAATTCTGGCCAGGAATGGAAACAGTTCATTTCAACCTCAGGTGACCCGAATGAAAAATAATGCTTTTCTGCCGCAGTTGTTTCTGTATCCGCCATCTTTCTTCACTTGGCAGCACCTGCTTTCGATCTGTTCCTCCTCCGCTCTTCATCTGTCGTGGCCCATTTCACTCTTCTGCCCTGCATCCTGACAGTGACAAGCATGGAGGTGGATACTTTGTGCATGGACGCCTCTATCCGTCTGTTCCCCACATAAAGCGAATACGGAGTGAAGCAGAAGCTGAATTGCTACTGGATCAGCTGAAACCCTTTGAGAAGCAGCTACTGATGAGAGTTTTATAGTGCAGTCGCATCAGCCAGGGTATTACGGTGGGACGCCACACACGTGAACTCCGAATTCGGAGCGCTGACAAATCTCCTAGTTCGCACCGAACTCGCTCCTTTTTTCCAAACGTGCGTGTGAACAATCGCGTTTGTAAATCGCGGTCGTGCGAGCAATATTGACGTTCGTTTCCGGTTCAAAACGAAGTCATTTCGAACTCTGTCCAAATTCGCTCGGAGCTCGTGTGCAGCGCCCCTGGCAAGGCTGCTATGTTCTCTGGCTGGCGCGACTGTAGCTAAAGACAGTGAACAGCAATCTTCTTCTTCTTCAACTGCTTCGTCATTGTCAGCGACAACTGAAATTAATGCTGCCACCAAAGCTTCCACCAGTCAACTACGCGCTCTCTTCTGGTTCAACGCGCTTCCGTTTGTGGGGTTCGGAATTCTGGATAATCTGATCATGATATTGGCCGGCGAATACATCGACATGACTCTGGGCGTGACACTGGGCATTAGGCAGGGACCGTTTACATATTACGTGCGTGACTGCTTTCTTTCAGCTTATTTTTGCGCCCCAAAATTTCAAAAATAGCTGCGTAGGAGCATGTGCAGATACCGTACCGTATTTACCTGTGCATAGCTCGGGGGGGGGGGGGGGTTATGCATGGACATTTTTTATGTTTTTAGAGGTGCGCAGAGGCATACTTTTTAGGTCAAAAGCACGTGTTTTAGGGCATAATTGAGGTCAAAACAGAATTATTCTAGTACAGTACACTCCCAAGCAGGCTTGTAGGCATCTTAGCTTGGTGTGGGAGTGGCAATGGGTAGCTTATGACCAGCTTACATAGGTAGGTTCAGGTACTGTACAGTACATGTGGGGCTATGCAGAGGGGGGCTATGCACAGGGCAATTTTTTCTGTTTCCCCTTAGCCCCTTACAGTAGTACCGTAGTATGTGACGGTCCCTTTAGCACGATGGCGGCTGCCGGACTCGGAAATATCATCTCGGATATCTGCGGCGTGGGTTCCGCTCACTACGTGGAGTGGGCGGTGGGCAAAGTGGGGGTGCGGGCGCCTCACTTAACGCCGGATCAGTGGGACTCGGCTGGCGCCAGATGGACGGCGAATTCGGGCAAGGCTATCGGCCTGACGGTGGGCTGTCTCATCGGCATGTTTCCCCTGCTCTTGTTCGACAGTGAAAGCAGTAAGACGGATGAGCAGACTGCTGCAGGTGCTAAAGGAGAAGAAGGAGGCGAAATAAATTGTACGTAGACTGGCTAGACATGCTACTAATACACTTGCTTTGTTTCACCCGCTAGGCTATGTTATTGAAGGTTGTTTATGTACAGTACAGTACATAGCATTCGGGTTGAGTTGACTTGACATTGAGGTCCAACGTCCCACCAATTGTGTCTGTTTGTGTTCAAACCGCTTATGCGTAGCGTTTTAGGTAATACCAGGAGTAATGCGGTGCTTTGTTTTTGTGCAATAAGTACATACATACAAATGTACATGCTCACCATGACCGTACTTCGTTTTAAGAGCCAGTGTTGCAGTAGCTGATGTTGTGATGCAGTGCGTTTGTAAAAATACGGTTGGTTTTTACGATTCGTTTGCTGTAAAGTTTCTCATTCGTCCGTCTAAAATTGTATTTATTATTTTTATAAACCATCGGTAAAATAAAACAATTCAAGAAAAAATTATCAAAGACTAGCCACAGATAATAGATAGATAGCCAACAAGAAAGAAAGTGTCGAAGTGATAAAAAAATTATTTGGGCACAATATTACGTTGAAAATGTAGAACCACGTCTCATAATTTTGAGGATAATAGTCCGAGCAGTAAGTAATGCAACCAACAGTTTCTAAAATGAACATTATCAGTCAAATAATTCCATACAATTCAGACGGCATGAAGATGTAAAGACAATAAATAAAGCGTCAAGAACTGTCAACGTAATGGTAGTACAAAAAGTTAGATCTTCCTGTACAATATTACCTTTCGTAATAAAGCATGATACAGTCATCCTGTTGCTTCGTTTCTGCTTTTCCACAACCTCTCCAACCCAATAGTGCACACTCAGGAAGAAAAATTGCAACTGTAATGTTTGTACTCACTTCACTATCAGTCACGCATCCAAAACTACAGACAGAAACAGGAGAACAAGCCACTAGCCAGCACCATTTTTCTTCATAGGTAGGTTTGGTAGGTAGGCTCAATACGTATTCATTCAGTACATACGTACTAGTGTACATAAAGAAGGAAGTAGGAAGCTCTTGTTGGATTGTGTCTAAGAGGAAACCTCGTCCTCTTCAACTATGGCTTCTGGTATTAGCTGCTGATGATAATGCAAAGTTGGGCGCGTTGACGCATAGGAGGCGGCTACCAAAGCTGCAGATGAGCAGTTTTTAGTATCGTCGCTTCTTAGCAGGAGCAAGTCCACCCGATCAGAAGAGGATAACAATAAGGGAACGGCCAACAAACAGTCCACATCATTCACACTCGTATCATTCACCTGTAACAACATCAAAGAGGGGTTAGCTTGCGACCACTTTGGAACTACAGTACATAACGCAAGTCATGGATAGGTGCATTATGTATGTGTGCTGCATGTACATATGTAGTACGTACCTGGAGAACACGATCCAAGGGTAGGATAGCGCCAGACAAGTCTGCTGGCCCACCTGGCCTCACTTTGTTCACATAGACACCCTTGCGATCCGCGCCATCTGACACGCTGAAGCCGAAATCGTTGTAGTCCTTGTCCTTGAACAGAGTCACTCGATACACCTCCTTTTGCATGGAGGTCCCATGAGTAGGGAGCGTCCCCGGCTCTTCCTCCTTCTCTCGGGAGGAAGAAGACTGTGATGAGCTAGCAGGCAGCATCTCAGTAGGTGTCTGCTCTTCAGACGGAGCTTCAGCACTTGCCAGCTCAGTCTGAGAGGACCCTGGGGACTCGGGAGGGGTGAGCAGAACCACTCTCTTCTTAGTGCTTCTTCCTTGCTCCTCTCGCTCCCCGGCGGCCGTGCCTCCTCTCTCTCCGGCCACTGGTGACGTGATGTACGGAATGTTCTCATAACTCCTCAGGACTGAGGAGAGACCACCGCCATCGTCCTTCTCCAACTGCTCCTCATCTTTCTTCACAGAGCATGTACGTAGGGGAGGTGGGGGTTTAGGAGGAGGAGCGACAGGAACAGTTCCAGAGCAACTGGAACTTAAACTGGAGCTGGAGTCACTCACCGGCCTGGGAGGGGGAAGCTGTTTGCTGCTGTTCATACGTGGATGACGCAGTATGGTGTCAGTGATGGGGAATGGTGCAGTTGCTGCAGTGTATGGAGGGGGAGGAGGTGGCTGTTGCTGATGGGGTGAGGAGGTAAGCAGGGGACCACTGTGATTGTTGTGGGTGGGTGTTTGGTGGTGATAGTCGCAGAGTGGCACGGAGCCATTGAGGATGGTCTCTTCCAGCTGTCGCAACATCTCTGCCTCGCCCACTGTCTCCAGGGCCTCCAGAACTCGAAACCTACCAAAAGTATCTGTGGTGCTCATTTACTCTTTACAGGTGCAACCCTTACAGGTACATACATAAGTAGGTATTTCCCCCGTTGTCGAATCAGCCCTCACTCTGGTGTATACTGTAAGTACAATAGTACATGCATGCTTATAATAATAAAATGTACTAGTTGCAGTTATGTAACGTCGTAGGTACAGTAGGTGTGTACATACTAGTACATACGTACGTACAGTACTACACCACACGGTGTAGTATCTATTGTATCTATCTATCCTATCATACCATTCTTCCTCCGCCTGATTGAAATTCTTGCGCTGTTCAGCTGAGGTCTTGCTGCGACATGCGCAACCGCAGAAAGGGTCAGTGGCGGCGCCATTGGCCGCGTTGGTGCCATTGGGCAGACGCTTGACCACACCACGAGTTTGAGCTGTGGCAGTGGTGGTGAGACTTTGCTGCAGGCAGACGCTCAATTCTTCCGCTGGAAAAAAGATCAATTTATTCCCCACTTCTTGCAATATGATTTTTGGGTGGTCGCGAGCTAAGTAATCCCGCGTTACGACCAGCCGGAGCATCAAAGAATATTTCAAACACGGGTTCACCCAGGTACGACGAATTACTTCGTTTACTGTGTTATGGCGAGCAGCCTGGGTGAACTCGTGGCTTTGATGTTTCGGCTGGTCGTGATCCGAATCGTGACTTATGATCAAGCTATCATGATCAAAAAGGGGATGTGCTACTGAGGTCATCCGGGGCGTGTACATAGTCAAATGGATAAGGCGCTCGCCTGGAACGCGAGAGGTCCAGGGTTCGATTCCCCGGCACATCTGGCAATTTTTCCTTCTCGATTACTAGTACGTGCTGCATACCGTATTTTGCAGACTGATCTTTGGCTGACGCGTTGTTTGGTTCCATTGCAGCGCACAGACTGGAGCTGCCTGATTTGGAGCTGCTGCCGTTGCGCTGTTGTGTCTGTTGTCCGTTGCTGTGGTCGGCGATGGGGGAGTCTTCCAGTGACTCCACCGCACTGTCGATACTCTGCACCGGAGTTCCCAGCTTCTCCACTCCATCCTTCAACAAATACTTTCGTTACGTACAATACATAGTAGGAAACGCTACATACAGCACTACAAACGTATGTACATTCGCGTTCCCGCACCCCGCGTTCCCAATTTCTCCACTCCATCCTTCAACACATACAATGTACGTATAGGCCTACCTATGTACTTACATTACGTACATAACATGGGCTACGTACATACGTACATTACATAGTGCACAACACACGGCAGGAGAGAATGGCGAGCGGTGCCCTCATGTCTTTCATGCATCAGCGCATAGGGGAGCTTCATAAAGTACGTTACGCAAAAATAGGGGAGGTGGGTTGGGCCACGTTAGCGTGACGATGTCACTCTATGTACATAATGTAATGTACTCTAACCCGTTAGTGTTTTTCTGGACATATGTGTCCACCACCAAAAAAATTAGTCATCGAATTTTGATGACCAAATTTTGTAGACTACTGGGAATTAGTTGACTAAGTCAAATTAGTCTTCTAATGTGCTAAACTCAAAGTGCCGAAATTGGTCAACAAACATGCTGTCATATTCTGTAGGGGCTGCCCACTGTGTTGTATGGTCTTGTTGGCAGTCAGCCAAAAGTGCGAGGGAGGAGGAAGAGAATCAGAACGGAAAAATTGAGCCAATGAAAAAAATTAGTCTCCTAAAATTAGATGACTAAAATTTGTTGACTAATTTGGGATTAGATGACCAAATCATCTAGGAAAATAGTTGACCAATTTCTTCCGAACGCTAACGGGCTAATGTAGTGGCCAAAAAAGCGTGACGTTGCGGGAGGGGTAACAACGGATTTTTTTTGCGTGACGTACTTTATGAAGCTCCCCACACAGATATGTACATACACCGTGCGGAACCGCTTACAGCTTCCGGTTGACTGTGATACTGGTCCAGGCCGGCGGGTCTTGCTCCGTTTCTGCCGGTTGTATAAGCATGCTGCGGATACAGAAGCGGCATGGCGCCGTGTGAATCTGCAGTGGTTGCGGCGTATCTGGCGATTTTGATGGCGACGGAGTCTGCGGAGTTCTGCAGCATCTGCATCGCCTCCACCACGCGACGGCCGGCCAGACTGCGACCGTTGATCGCCAGCAGCCGGTCGCCCACGTGGAGGGCACCCGTCCTGAAAGAGAAACGCGAAAGAAAATACTGTTGTGTATGCTTCGAATGCGAATCCCAGCGCAGAGGTGGAGTTTTATTTTTCTTCTCTATGCATTGGATGCAATGCATGGGAGATTTTTTATGCTTTTGAGAGGTGCGCTGCGTAGTGGCATACTTTTAGTTTTAAGGTCACAAGCACGTGTTTTAAGGGCAAAAGAGGTCAAAACAGGGTTATTCTGGTACAACATACCCAGCATGCTCATAGGCATCTTAGCTTGGTGTGGGAGTAGCTATGGGTAGCTCATGACCCGCTTATGATAGGTGAGGTATGTACTCTACTGTACTACATAACGGGGCCTAGAGGGCTATGCCTAGGGGGGATATGCATTGGGAGGGCTATGCACCGGCAAATAAATACGGTAGGTAGTTTAGCTCACCGTTCGGCTAATCCTCCATGCGCCAGCTGGCTGATGATGATGGGATCTCCAGGCTCGTCAGTGCTGGCGATAGTGATGCCCAGGGGGGCTCCGCGTCGACTCAACTCCACCGAGTACACCACTGCAAGTAAGCCACACTATAATTACCCATTCGTGGAATTACCACTTGTATGGTGGCCGGAATTGCCCCCGCGCTACCAACCGTATACGGTACATGCTTCAATCACTGGGGCGCTTCAGACGTGCCCCGAGTTTGCTCCGAGCGATTTCGCTCCGAGTTTGGAAAGACTTTGTTTTCAACCGAAACGAACGTCAATTACTCACACGTCATCGAATTACAACCTCGGTTGTTCACACGCACGTTTCGAAAAACGGAGCGATTTCGGTGCGAACTCGGATATTTTACATGTTGAAGCATAGAAGTTTACAGGACTCCGAATTCGGAGCGAATTCGCAGTTCAAGTCTGAAGCGCACCACTGAGGTGACTATGTACCTGCGTTCTGTTCGGAGGCAGGAGAGGAAGAGGAAGCGCCGGAGGTGGATGGAGAATGCGGATGCTGCTGCGCCAGCTGGTTGGTGCCTTTGCGGACGCGCAGCTTCACCATGTCGGAGGAGGCTTTGCTGAGCAGCCGCACTGCGTCCTCCGGTGTACAGGTGCTCAAGGGGATATTGTCGATGGCGAGCAACTGGTCGCCCGGCTGCAGAGAACCGCATCTGGAATGGAAGACAGACGGTGGGACGAAAGTAGCTTCGAATCTATCGCTTTTATCAGGAAAGGAAAGTGTTTTACAATACAGGGTGTCTCATAATAAACCGAACACTTTTCCGTGCATGTAACTCTGGAATCACACGTTAGATTTTCATGCGGTTTTTTTGTATTTATTAGCCAAGGCTTCAACTTAGATGTGTACAAAATTTTAGCTTCGTAGGCCCAGTGGAAGGTGTTCAAACACCTTCTTTCTCCGGCGGTCAAAAACGAGGGCTTTTCGAACTGGTAGTGCCGATTTAGGGGTCTTTTGCGCATGGGTCCAAGATAAAATTAGTCTCGTAATGAAAAAAGCTGTACCAAAATGCTAGGAAATGTGTATCTCATGCATTATCCTCAGTGCCACCATAGCAAACGCATGAAACAGGGTATCTTGAAAAATTAAGACCAAAATTTTTCTCCATACAGAAGAAAAACGTCGATTTTGAGCTTCGAGATTCAAACCGTCGTAACTTCCGAAATATACGGAGAAAATAGTTGAAATTTTGTATACATCTAAGTTGAAGCCTTGGCTACTAAATACAAAAAACCGCATGAAAATCTAACGTGTGGTTCCAGAGTTACATGCACGGAAAAGTGTTCGGTTTATTTTGAGACACTCTGTACAGGGTGTAGTGATGCACAGCACTGTACACGTATACACAACACACAGACGGCAGGCTGCCTACAATAGAGACCATCTATGGAGGAATTTGGTTTGGAGTTGTCTTCGATTTGGATGGCATTGGGTAAACGTGCATGAAAAGCTGCCATATTGTCGTTATTTTATCCATTTCCAGAAGGACAATTTTGTCAGCCATAGATGGTTTGGTCTACTACAGGGTGTCTCACGTAGACCTACCTAACGACTCAGCCTTATAACTTCCGTATTACAGTAGATATCAAGCTGAAATGTTGTCCACAGAAATCCAAGAATATGCCATACTTTGTGGCAAAATTTGAGCCAGATAGGTCAAGCAGGGATGAAATTACGAGCTTGCAAAGTTGCGACCACTTTTTTCAACATTTTGAAATCAGTGGTGCCACTATTGACCTCGACAGACCCTTGAAAGCTGTTATGGGCAGTAAATCGCCTGTATTTTTGAATCCTTTATGTTCTGGACTTTGGTGATGTTCAGCCATTGTTTTTCCACCATATTGCCATGTTGGATGAGCTGCTTGACCATGCTGAGCAAAAGATTCTAATCTCAAAACCATGCTCAGTGCAGGAAAATGATAAAAACAGGGTCCAAAATTTATAAGCCTGTACTTCCGTTCGCTGTGGGCCCCTATCTGGCTCAAATTTTGCCACAAAGTATGGTATATTCTTGGGTTTCTGGGGACAAAATTTCAGCTTGATATCTACTGTACTACGGAAGATATAAAGCTGAGTCGTTAGGTAGGTCTACGTGAGACACCCTGTACATTCTCCAATGTATGACAGTACGATGTACAATAGATACAGTGAGTATGTATGTGCATGGCATTATTGCATGTGCCTTATTTCCAACTGTACCTGTGAGCAACGCTGCCCGTTCTGATGTCAGCGATGACTACGGCTTCTGCCTTGGTTCCGGCACTCCGTTGGCGATTATGAATTATGATGCCGAGATTATGACCTCGTTTCACCAGCTTCACCGTGAACACGCCACTGGGAGGCAGCACGGTCTCTGCAATACGCCAAGCTACGTACTATTGTATGTAGGTAGGTAACGAGTATGTACATATCAGATAATAAACAACACATATACTTACACTACGTATTCGGGGAGAGCGGTAATAAATTCGGGCCACCCCCAATCTTTTTCAATTTCGGAATTAAGAAAATTATTGGTGGATTACGGTATCAAACTGTCCATGTACGCACAACTTATGTATACGTACCTACAGCTCGTATTATTGTGCAGTTCCTTTTAAAGGAAGGGTAAACAAAGGTAGGGGGTGGCCTGAATTACCCCCCACCCCCCACCCCAGCCGACCCAAATTACCGGGCACTACAGTATCATACAGTACGAATACGAAGTTGCAGCTACTCCAAGCGTTCATAAAATTTTGGATCACTCCAAAAATCTTGGGTCTGCGCATAACCCCAAGTACCTACACTGGTACAGCTCATATGACTTTTGCAATATTTACCGATAACGTCGAAGTCCACGGTGAGTGTGAGGGGTGTGGTGGCGTGACGCAGCAGATAGTTGGCCTCTTCCGCCGTTCCGTTCGTCGTGCACCAGTCGTTGATGGCCAGGATCCGATCTCCGATTTGCAACACTCCCGACCTTTAAATCAAATGCACCTACTGTATGCGCCGTTTACGGTACTGTAGCCAAATTATCTGTTGTAGTGGTCACCCACCAATCGGCCAGTGATGTTGATGTTTCAGCAAATGCAGAAATACTCCCATAACTCCCAGGCTATACTCTTATATAACATAGTGTCGAATTAATTCGTTGTCCCTGGGCGTGGGCGTGAACTCGTGACTTTGATGTTTCGCTACAGTGGAGTCGAAAAGGAAAATTTTGCCAGATTTGTCCGTCAGGGAATCGAACCCTGGACCTCTCGCGTTCCAGGCGAGCGCCCTAACCACTTGACTACCCACCTGGACGACCTCAAGTCACAAAATGTCCCCTTTATATACATAGTACCGTACCTATCCGCCGGACTTCCCTTCTCGATGTAGGAGATGAAAAGCGGAGCGCTGGTGTGATGGTTTCCGCGATGCAGCATGATTCCGAAGCCTACTCCCCCTCCACCCGTCCCATTCTGGCCATTCTGCAGCTGCTGGGGACAGTTGAGCACCACCTCCATCACTTCCCGATGGCACACCTGTTGCTGACTTCCGCCTGTCGCCGCGCCATTCATTACCGCCGTCAGAGAACCTGCAGAGATGAGCAACATTCAACCATGAATAGTGCCAAAAAGATATAATGGGGCTTGGCTTAGGGGAAGAATGGCTAACGTAGGTATGTACTGTATATAGTACAGGGTGTTTCATAATATACTCGCCGAATGTTTGTGCTTATATCTCCCCACTGGAGTGTCACATTCGAATGCGGTTTTTTGCGTTGAATAGCCAAGGCTTCAACGTTGATGCAGCCAAAATTTTAGCTTCTTAGGTTGCATTGTCAAGGCGCTGTAAGCGGTCAAAGTTACGGCGCCTTTTTTGGCGCAAAACGGAGGCAGGGCACTGAGGCGGGGCAACGGATTTGCATTTTCGCTTTTTTCTCGCTCTTTCAAGTCTGTTCACCATTCCACGCTAACTTTTTTGCATTTTTGAGCAGTCTTGTCGAAGATAGACTTCAGTTTGATCACCATGGCATCAGCGTCCCAAGGAAAAGCTTGGATGACCGAATTTTGGCTGTAACACTGTTTGCTAAGTTCGAATCTGCAAGAGAAGTGGCATGGAGATGGAAAACTCTACCGAAACTTGTGCTCCAGATAAAAACTGGGGAGGGGAATACTGCGGAAGGAAAACTAAGGAGAGAACTGGGTTAGGTAAACTGGGGAGAGAAAAACCGGAGCCGATCTGTACCTGGCCGCCTGCAAAAATGTGTGAAAATTGACGCTTTGCAATTCGAGCTGTTTGAGCCGCTTCCTGTTGGCCTAGAAAGCTGAAATTTTGGCTGCATCAACGTTGAAGCCTTGGCTATTCAACGCAAAAAACCGCATTCGAATGTGACACTCCGGTGGGGAGATATAAGCACAAACATCCGGCGAGTATATTATGAAACACCCTGTATATTCATAGTGTAAACAAAACAGGCAATCACTGGCTACTCGCACCAATTTATTGTTTGTTTTTTTTTTACTTTTGACCCTTATTAGGTGTTTTCACGAAATCAAACAAATCTACTTTGGAATTTTCAGCTTGACGTTGACCGTTCCTAACCTGCCATGTACGTGCAATACTTACAGATTCCACAGCTGGACCGTAGATGCATCCTGCTTTGGAAATATTCTTTCACAGAGCAATCCTCCCACTAATGGAGATGACACCTTGCCTATGCTAACAAACACCAAAGGCGGTTAACCGCAAAAGCAAAATTTTTCATCATTCAGTCCAGGCAGGAAACCAGTTGGAACTTCTGCCTCTCTCTACTGCCATTAGCGGCGGCGGCTTTTCGCTTCCGAAGCGAACTGCAAGAAACCAGGTTAAGACACTACATTTAGCGAAGCTGCCGAAGTCGACTGCATAGGATGGTGTGGAAGGAAGGCAAAGGATGGAGATTTAAGGATGGAGACGGAAGCGCTGGCTGCGCCAGTTGAGGGAACAAAAATGCACAGGAGAATGATGGAAGTGAACTTATCTGAGGTGGAAGAAGAAGAACGGCATCTTAACGCGTCCTGACTCGGCAAGAAAAGCGCGCCGTAAGCTGCCTAATGAAAAAGAAGCTCCTAAAAGGCGCACCTTAGCACCCGTGCAACAGTTCGTACGTATGAACAACCTTAGCTGAAGCATAACACTCTATCGTTATGCATAATAGTGCGGGGTAATTCGGACTGGTTGGGGGTAATTCGAGCCCATTTCTTGCTTCACTCAATTTGAGGGGTTATGGGGCAATATACATTCAGCAGATGGTACATAGGTACGTACAGTAGTGCGCACAAGGATCATTTTGATACCACATCACCACTTTGCTCCCTTCCCGCAACTGAAAATAAGGTTGGGGTGGCCCTGATCCAAATTACCCCGAACTAACCAAACCTTTAATAAAAGCTGTCAGAGAATGGACTCACTTATGGCTGCCAGGCCTGGAATGCCAGCGGAGTGAAAGCAGAGCTTGTACATTCCTCACAGACGGCTGCAGGCAGGCAAAAGTCGGTGATGTAAGTCTCCTTTTTTCCACTGCACCGCCTTCAGGAAATCAACAGATTAAGATTCTTTCCACGCCCCTGCTTCTGCTTCTCTGCTCCAATTTCTACGTTAAAGGTGCGTACTTTTTCACACCTTTTCGCCTCACTTTGCTCACTTAAAAGAGCAGCACAGGCTCGTATCGGTATGCAAACGTAGTTCAGCTTCCGGAAGTTTGCTGAATGAAGATTGCTGCTGCTTCCGGCTTCAGGTGAAAATATGTCGAGAATTAGTAGAAAATATCACGCCAAAACTTTAGGCTGCGATCAGGCATCAGGTTCAAGCACGAATGTATACGTAACGTAGGGCGTACGTGTATTACGTACAAATGACGTAGGCTGTTGTACCGTACGTATGTATGTACTGTACATACAATACAGCTTCCTATACGTACTGTATATAGTACGTACATGTAGCTCAACTTTTACAAAGACTGTACAGTCCGATCAACTGTTAGGATTGGCGTGTTCTGCAAACAGCACTGAACCTTGGCTAAAGAAAAAGCGAAGAGTTGATGGTGAAACAACTCCAGTCAACAGATGATAAGACGAAACGCTCATTATCTTTCAGAGGGAAAAAGTCATCCATCAAGCTTCTCTCTTATACTTTCACACAATCACAGACCAGTCAGCAGACGCCCGCTAAGAAGATGAAGAAGTTTCAGGGCTGGTTGGATACAGCTTTCAGTACATCGGACTGTGAATGTGTTGCAGCAATAAAAGTGTGAAAAATTCGTCAAGCGTCCCTCGAAAATATAGCACCTACCAAGTACAGTACACGTAAATTGTTCGTCGCATCGCAGCTATTTCCACGCAGACGCAGCAGTGATGGACATTGTACGTACGTACTAGGCACACATCATCGACCGACATCCCCGTGTATAGGTAAGTAACCTACATACAGTACATACAGTAGGTATGTAGTGTACTATACGCGACGTATACGTAACGTAATCGGTACACACTTTTCAAAATGCCAAGAATTCCTGTATGCCAGCAAAATGTAGCGAGCGCAAAGTAATGTTCGCGCCTCCGAGGATGGTGTTAAGACAATGGGGGCCTCAGGAACGGAGTGAAGCTTTTCAGCAACACCTTTGGAAAAAACTGGGGATAAAGAAAGGAAGACGAGATGTGTGCAGTAATCTTTGGAATTAGCAAATGATTAGTGGCGGATGCACAGAACACCGAACGCAAAGGAGCGTACGTTGTTCGCGCCCAGCTGGCATATTCGCCATTCAGGATGGCAGCTTGCTGGTCCATCAATTGGAATGTCATGTAGCCCACGTGCTGTGGTCAGAAAATTTGAAAAGATTTGAAATCCTGTGACTATCTGTATATTTTCTGGGCTAATGCCATCTTCAAGGTTGGTCACTCAGTTACAGCCCACGCTTACTTCACTCTGCTATGTACAGTGCTCGCTCAAGATGTCAAGCAAATTTAGGTACCCGAAACGATTTTTTTTGCAACGGAGAAAGGTGGAGGGCAGGCTACTATCGTGAGTGGCTAAATCGCACGTGGGAAGAAGAGCTGAGCTGAGCTGCGGAAGGAAGGAAGCTTCAGCAACTGTTATCGCTTCATCCTTGCAACCGAAACGAGGAGAAACGCCTGCCAAAAAGCAAATCTCTCACCCACCTCTCTGCTTTTTCTCCCCCCCACCCCCCCCCCCCCTCCATACCTACCTGCCTTACCTGGGCCTGGGGCACTTTCAGGATTTATCTCTCGGGACGGTAAGCGCCTAAAGCTTCTACTGTAAAACGGCAAAGCTAAGGGATGATGGTCCTTGACGAAAATTACCAGAAAATTCCACATATTTCTGGGACATCCTGTGATATTACATAAAATAACCGTACATACATTTTCTTGCCCCTCAATTTCAGGCGTCCCTTCAGTTCAGACGTCCCTTAATTTTGAAGTGCTACAGTAATCACACCTTTCTTTCCCCTCACATTAGAGAAAGAAGAAAGCAAGACAAAAGGTAAACGCGAAGGTACAAATACAAAAGTACGCAGCAAAAGGGTGGAGAGCCCGGCAGATGAAACATTGGCTCGATAAAAACATGAGCGGAAGAAACCGCTAATTATCCCTCATAAATTACGCGCCGCCCCCGGAAGATTACATGAGGCTCTCACAGTCACAAGGCATAACTCAACTTGCGAAAGAGGGCTGTTCTATTCCATTCGATATTCCACAGGGATGGATGGGCGAAAATAGGAACACCTTTCGATGCAGAAAGGGTCGGGATAGAAAAGCATTGCAGAACAGACAACACCTGGGCCCAGTTCTTAATTCCAATCCCAAGAAGAAGCCTAATGTACTACGTACTATGTATTGAATGTACGGACTTCGTACTACTGTAGTTGCACCAGTGCATTGCATACGTAACCCCAATGCATAAAGCTGCGCACTGACAACACACAAAATTTGCGCAACAGGCTCATGTAGCATAACCGGTGCGCATAAGACTGGCTATGGCATACATTGTATTGCTCCATTGGGGGCTACCCAATTACTGCACTGGTAAGTATTACTCTAAACCCGGACACGGGGTAAACCCGGACACCTAAGCTTTTCTGAAATTGCCGCATCAGCAAATGATGAACATGGTACTGTAAAGTTTGGTGTATAACCCGATCGGGTTTCGCTTTTTGCCTCCAAATATCCATAGTTTTCGCTGAAAATGGGCAAGAAGCTGCATTCGCTGCTGCATGAAAAACGTATCGTGTATTACCCGATATCGGGTAATATACAATACAAAAACTCAAAATCGACCCAATTTGCTCGGATTATATTCGATCGATTGGTAGAGAATTTGACTCAATCGGTCGTATGGTTGCAGAGATATACTAGGTGTCCGGGTTTACCCCACAGTACCCTATCTACTTTACCTACCGTTGGAGTTGATCGGTTGATCATGACGATGTCGCGGGGTGGCATCCCTAGCTTTATGACTATTGGTAGTTCCTCCTCCTCCATTTCCATTTGCCGCCAACTGCAGCAGAGACGGAGTGGACCCGAAGCTGGACGACTGTTCCACCGATTTTCCCCAGGCCCCTGCACCTGCTCCATGCGATTGGTGCTGGAGATGGTGGCCGTTTTGCTGCTGCAGCGCTGATTCCAGAGAGCGATCGCGTTTGGAGACTGCAAAAAACAGGACATCACGCTTATTGGTGGACTGGCAGCGTACATTTGTAAAAACCTTGTCCTGGGTACCTTTGTACAGTACGTACGTATACATTACGTTTGCCACGTTGTATAACGTTTGCCTGACCTACAGTATGTACGTAAATACGTAGAGCTAAGCCTAAGCCTAAGTCCAAAACTCAACTGTATGCGGTGGGGTATGTTCACTCATTCAGCGTCCTTCAGCACTTTCCGTTTCGTCCTAAACTCAACTACTGTATGATATGGGGTATGCAGCGTTCACTCATTCAAAAGTCATCCAGCATTCCTCTGTTCACTCTGGCTTGCTTTCATTTCCATACAGTAGAAGCTGTACTATATTTTGCACATACGTAGAGCTAAGCCTAAGCCTAAGCCTACCTTTTCCGTTTCCCGGAGCCGCAGCTCTGGAGAGGTTGAAATGTCTGCGCAAAGAGTGGTGCAGTTGCTCCCTTTTGTCCGAGGTGGAGGAGGCAGCAGGCTTCCGCCTCCTTGTCCTGAGAAGACTGGTCATTTCGTTCAGTTGCGAGTAGGGCAGTATCTCCAGACGAATCTGCGGCGCTTCCGGTCGTCCCTTCAGCAGTTGTTGCGCCTCCGCCAACGTCGTGTACTCCAACCCGATTCCGTCGATCGCCAACAGCTCGTCCCCGGGATGCAGAGCGCCGCACCTTTAAAACAAGAAACGCCGACGGCAATTTGGCAATTTAGCTAGTACGGACTATCCATCATATGCAGTAAGGCTATTGGGTTGGTCGATGGCGACCCCGCGGTATTTAGTGAAACTTTGGATGGGTGCCTGCAGGGTCGTCGACCATGTTCAATCATCTGGGAGCGGAAAGGAGCGAGTGAAAAGAAGAATTGACAACAAAATGACGTCGACGACCGCGCAGACACCGATCCAAACTTTCACTAAATGCCGCGGGGTCGCCATCGTCCAACCCAATTTCCTTACTGCATATGGTGGATAGAGCAGGAATATGGGTACTGAGCAAACAGCACGTACAGTACGAATGACAGTAAATACGGACGTACTGTACGTACGGAATTATCAGCGTCAGAGGACATGCACAATAGCCATCTGTCTACAAACCGGTAACATGCTTTCATGCTAACCCCAGCGCTATACGACCTACAGTAGAGTAGCGGGTTCGATTCCCTTTATCCGGAAAAATTTCTTTCCCTTTCTCTCCTCATTTGGAGGCCCATCAGCACGGTACAAAACAGGAGGCACATTATGCATGCAGCTCCTCACAAATTTAACTAAACCTCAGAGCAAAGAACGTTATCAACCTTGGCGCAAAGCAATAGAGCTGTACAAACCTCAAGAGCTAAATGAGAGAAAGCAGAAGCTATGATGATTCAACTCGCAAAACAAATCTGGATGGACTTACTGGCACCATCTTTGACGCCGTCAGAGAAAGACTATAATAAACTGTAAAGGCCAATGGGCTGCCCGTACCTCTGCCTGCCGCCTTTATTGCCCCATCTTAATGGCTTAAAATGCCGCCCATGCATCTAGTCTAGGTACGTAGGTGTACGTAATGTGAAGAAGAACCAATAACTTTAGAAACGAAGGCGAAAGTTTGTGTTCAGAGCCAAAACAAAACCCAAGACAAGATACCGGGTCGGGTCGGTAATCTAGTAGATGTTGTGCCATTCAAGATGCAAAAGAGAAAAACAGCTTTTAGTCTAAACAAAAAGTTTGAGGAAGAACGTTTTGGCAGAACAACGCAAAAATAATCATAATACAGCCTTAGCAATTAGTGCCAGACGGTCATCAATTTGAAAGGTACGCAACAGAAAACCTGCTGTGAAACTACGAAGCGAGGGTACGTACATACGTACAGTACGTACTGTACATAATATAAGCTGTAGTCAGTGTACGTAAGTATCTCGGAACAGGGGTACAGTAGCTTGGGCCACCCAATTAGTTAGCCCATCTTCAGTTGGATAAGCATAAAATAAGTCAGTCAACGTAGCGTGGCACAAAATTCAGTGAAGTCTTCCCATCCCTCCTACTCTCGGAAGCTTGTACAGTTTTAAAGTTGGGAGAGATGGCTGGAATACCCGATATACCATATTACTGTACGCGCGCATCCTTCCTAATGTAGTACCGTAAAGTATCGTCGAGAAGGAAACTTTGCCAAATGTGCCACGGAGGGAATCGAACCCTGGACCTCTCGCGTTCCAGGCGAGCGTCTTAGCCACTTGACTACACACCCGGATGAGCTCAGTCACACAACTCCCCCTTTTGTATACCTGTCAGCGATGCTTGCTGGAAGAATTCTGTGGACGAAAAGCGCCCGTCGGCAGCCCTGAGTTTCCTGATCCAAAATGGCCAACTCCACACCCAAATCTGCGCCTGGCGGCTTCTCAATTTCCACCAACAACGGACCACAAGCCTGCTTCACTGGCTCTGAAACAGATAATAATGCACGTGTATCAATTTGATTTGATAGGTGGGGGGGGGGGGGTAATTCGGGTCACCCAATTAATGTTATTTCCACTTGGAAAGCGGGGAGAAAATTGGTGATACCTAGTAGTTGTATCAAAAATCTTCCCTGTGTAATTTGCTGTCTGGTGGATTTACATTTTGCTGTGTTTACCCCCACCCCCTCCCACAGTTGATAACGCAAAGCGTATGAGTGGCCCAATCGCGCTACGGTATCATGAATTGCAACGCTCCACAAAGGAAAACTTTGGCGTATGTATAGTGCATACGTACTGTACGTACGTACGAAGCGTTTCGCAACTTTGACGGAAACCAACTGATGAGGTTGTACCTACCTTTTCCACAACAGTAGAATAGCCAACTCATTCTACCGTAATCTGATGCGATCCAGGGCCAAAACCCGCACGGTACAAAAAGTATTTTAAGGCAGATAGGTATAACGGTCGTCCTTCCTTTCAAAGTAATTCGAGCGTGCGGTACATAATAAATGCACCCGGGGAATTGTCACGCATAAAATAATAATCATCAACTTTTACTGTCACGACATAGCAGATCAACCAAACCAATGGAGACCACAATAATGGAGGTATAACAGTCAAGGTGAATCAATGCCAGGCCGAGACCATTGACCAACCGCATACGTGCACTCAACAAACCATCAGAAAAGCACTATAGCGCACATGTCGTATGTATCGTGCAGGAAAAGTGGATGGATACTGTAAAACTTCAAAATACAGGGATGTCCGAATTACGGGACAAAGAAAGGATTTGTATGCTCATTTTCCGTCGTTTACAGAATCCCAGAAAATGTGTGACTGTGAAAATTAGGAATGAGGTGGCGAACTTTCTTTCACCTCATTTTCAGCTTGGGACATCCGTACAATTTGTAGTTTTACAGTAGGAAAAAGGAAATGTACACACACACACACGCTGGTCTTCCGATTTCTAATCTAGGAATCAGCAGGCCACTACTGTTTTGACTCCTCGCATCCTAAGGCTATGCTATCATGACCACCAGATCAGATACACAGGAAAAGAGACGACAAACTTCATCAAGCCAGTCGGCCTATCCCAATTCATCCATGCAACCGTACATATACGATGCATGGACATGGAGTCAAAAGCAAAGACCGCATTTTCAGGGGTATAGATAGCCAACTAATTGTCGAGGGGCAAAACGTAAAGTTGACTGACCGAAACTAGGAATCCTCAATTCTCAAAGCGAAATGTACATGTACTGTAAGATAAGTTAGGCGTCCAAAAATTTTTCACTTCTTCATGCCCCATATGTTTTCGTGTCTATACCCCAGACTTATATGTCCCCCATCGCATATTGGTTCACTTTCACGAGACAGACAGAGGTCAAGGTGTGGAGAACCGTCGGCCCAATGATACTTGTCTTGTCCGTCCAGTCCACTACGTGTCAAAACATGTGACGACTATGTATACAAAACAAGCCAATAGATCCAGTCTAGTCTATGTTGTGTACCTACACAGGGCGCCCTGTAATCTTGATACGTTTGTATAATACGGCGTCCTCTCTCCTCTTTCAAATATGCGCTCCTGTATCCGGTTGAAAGGAGTGCTTGAAATTGCCGGAAAATTATATGGTCACGCGGTCATCTTGTCGCTTCAGCAATTTTTTTGGTGGGAGCATGTTTCTGTTGCGTATGCATGCAAGGTGCACGGTGCCATGTACGTACGTACACACGCTATCATGCGAAAATTACATTTCGAGCTCACCCAGTATGGAAACGTCGTACTCCACAGTGAGACAGATGCTATGTTCTGCCTGCATCAGCAGCTTCATGGCAGGATACAGGGCAGCACTGTAGACATCGATGCCGTCGATGCTCAAAATACGATCTCCGATCCGTAGCCTTCCCTCTCTACACAAAATAATCAAACGATTGCAATATGTATGTGTAGAGTGCTATGGGGTACCCCGGCCATGGGAAAAAGATGGAAACCTGAGTTTCAGGGCTGCATATCTCAGCAACCAATGGACCGATTGAGACAAAACTTATATCAATCGATTCCTGAACTCTCCTCTTTAAAACGAGCTACTTGGTTCATCATTTGCTGAAGCAACAAGTTCACTGGAGCATAGTGGCCGGGTTTACCCCACAGTGCCCTACTTACTCATCTTATCCATCTAAAAAAATCATCTCCAATTTCCAGTCTGCCCCAAAGCTCCATCTCTCACAAAAAATGAGCAAAGCTCGCAAAACGAGAGCCGTTCGTACGTACGTACCTGTGTGCAGGTCCACCGGGTCTGATATTGGTTACAGTGATGGGTCGAGATTTCTTGACATCTGGCCCATAGGAGCCCCCTCGTATGGTAAAACCGAAACTGCCATCCTCTTTCTCCAGATAAATATCTGTGGCTTTGGCGAAGGTGGACGAAAGCTTTTCGAAACCTGCCAACAGTCGCAATCAGAGAAATCATTTCATATACGTACGAACGAATGGTACGTATCCATCCAGGCATGTGCATGATGTGACTCCAGGTTTCACGACCAGCCGAAACCTCAAAGTCACGAGTTCACCCAGACTGCTCCCATACCACAGTAACGAAGTAATTCGTCGTCTCTGGGAGAACGAACTCTGAACTCAACGAACTCTCTTCGCCTGAACTCGTAACTTTGATGTTTCGCCTGGTCGTACAGATGGGGAACGGATGTACATACAGGCATGTACATGACGTGATTCCAGGGTTCACGACCAGCCGAAACCTCAAAGTCACGAGTTCACCCAGACTGCTCCCATACCACAGTTACGAACTAATTCGTCGTTTCTGGGCGTGAACTTGTATAACTTTGATGCTTCATCAAGTCGTACAGTTTGGAAATAGCGTAGGGTAGCGTGGGGTAAAACCGTCCATGGGGGAAATCCGCCCACATATGGTGTTTTTACCTCCATTCAAAACATGGCTCTCGAAAATGTATATTGTATCTCGGGACACCTCTGCCTATGTTTCTTTCTTCCTTGGCATAACTTGACAATCTACAGGCCTGATGGGGGTAAGCCCCATAGGTGGGCGGATTTCCCCATGGGCGGTTCTACCCAACGCTACCCTACACACTACTCACAAGGATCATTGAGCAGATACTCCAGCTCCAGCTCTACAGTGTATCCAGCGTTGCGGATGAGGGTGAGAATTTGGTCGTGCGTCAACCGTTCCACTCTCACGCCATTTACCGCCACCAGGATATCGCCCAGTTGGATGCCATCGCTGCGATGAGCGATACTTCCAGGCTTCAGATACGAGATCAAGGCTGGGAAATTCTTGTCACACCCGCCTGCAAACAGTCGTACATAATAGGACATACTGTATGTAGTATACGACGTACCGAACACTACTTGTTTTCTAGTTATGTAGGTGCATGGATTGTTGTATTGTATTGGCTCTATGTACATAAATCGGCCGATTGTAGAAAGCAGTAGCCTCGTATGTAGCACAATATAGCTGGCACAAACACATATAGATTTAGCTCTGTTCCTACAGGGTGTCTCACGTAGACCTACCTAACGACTCAGCCTTATAACTTCCGTATTACAGTAGATATCAAGCTGAAATTTTGTCTCCAGAAACCCAAGAAAATACCATACTTTGTGGCAAAATTTGAGTCAGATAGGCCCACAGCCAACAAAATTATAGGCTTATAAATTTTTGACCCTGTTTTTATCATTTTCCTGCACTGAGCATGGTTTTGAGATTAGACTCTTTTGCTCAGCATGGTCAAGCAGCTTATCCAACATGGCAATATGGTGGAACAACATTGGCTGAACATCACCACAGTCCAGAACACAAAGGATTCAAAAATACAGGCGATTTACCGCCCATATCAGCCTTCAAGAAGCTGTCAAGGTCAATAGCGGCACCACTGATTTCAAAATGTTGAAACACGAGGTCACAAATTTGCAAGCTCGTAATTTCATCCCTAGTTGACCTATCTGGCTCAAATTTTGCCATAACAAATGGCATATTCTTGGGTTCCTGGGGACAAAATTTGAGCTTGATATCTCCTCTGTAATACGGAAGTTATATGGCTGGATCATTAGGTAGGTTTACGTGGGACACCCTGTAGATTTAACTCTGTTCCTACAATCAGGCCTAGCGGCTATCATTTTACAGTACGTACGTAACAGCGTGCGTAGCACGGGCATAAAAACGTACGAATACACTGTGTACTTACTGTACCTATACTGTTCATCTTTTACATGCCCACTTACGTACCTGCAACACCGAGTCCTAGACTAGCATTTCGTCCTCGTCGATGCAGAGTGACGACGGTCGACCCACGAGGCTGCTGACTTAACAGTTGGAGCTGACCACGCTGCTGCTGCTGCTGCTTTCTCGTCGGATGATTCGGTCGATTTCCATTCGGCACGTGTCCATTTCGCTGCTGAGAATGACCGGACGCATCCCGCTGCATGTTTCTCGGTTTAAGGTGGGCCGGACGATCGTGGGTGGAACGTCCTCCGTCTGCGGTTGCATTCATGCTTCCTCCTCCTCCTCCTCCTCCACCGCCTATTCGTCCGTTCTGCATCAACGGTTTGCCCTCCTCTGAAATAATAAGTGGATGGGTAAAGCAAAAGATTGAAAAGAAACGATCAATAAAGCACGGAAGAAAAGTAGAGTAAAAAGGCGAAGAAAAGGCTCTCTTACGAAGCCTTCAAATTCAAATTCAGTACCTTTACTTACCCACCCTTAGTACGCACGTGTGTACCGATTTACTGCGTACCTACCTATTTCTGCATCTGATTTATTTTACGCATGTATGTATCGTACGTACGTACGGTATGTACATCGAGCGGTTTGGATGGGCAATACGCAATAGCGTCTACAGGACGAGACTACTATGGGCATCATTAGCCGACTGTGTAATCCGAATCCATATTGTTTTGTGAAACCTCTCAAAGCCCATAGCAGACGTGACACAAAATATCCATCAAGTTATAAAGACGAAAAAGTGAATATGCATGCTGAATCTATACGTACAATGGTACGTCAATAATATTCATAAAAACAGTAAAGAAAGCAGAAAGGAGCCAGACGTGCCAGGGAATCGAGCCCTGGACCTCCTGCATTCCAGGCGAGCGCCCTCACCATTGAACTACGTACGCATGTATGCACTGTAATGTACACACACGCCTGGATGACCTCACACTCAAGTCACACAAATTTCCCCATTTTGAAAGAAGCAAATAAAGCATAATGGTACTGCACAAAACGAACCGATGGTTGCCAGTAGCGTTTTTCTGGACATGAGGGGCAGTCGGTTGCTGCTTGTCGTCGCTTGAGGGAGAGGCGAAGCAGCTGGGAAACAACGTCGTCTCTGTTCCTGTTTCTTGTAATAGTTCATCGACGTTTCCACATAAGCGTCTAGCAAGATTTTGGGTAGCTCGCAGGCATCGATAGGCCCAACCTTCCGCACTTTGGATAGACCTTTGTAGATCTCTACTAAATGTGCCATAATTGCGCAAGATTAAAGGGTCGACTTCAGAGCCGAAAAATCTTCGGTTCGCCTAAGAGCTTTGATGTCTTAAATCCGAACTAATGCTGCACCTTGAAGAGCGACATTGAGACACGTGGGTGTCAATCAACCTTCATCGTTCATTCCTGGCCTTGCTTGTAGCCTCCCTTTCTGCTTCTTTAGCAATTTGGATCAGACAAGGAAAAGCGCCGAGTTTAAAGATGACACATCGGATTTTTCTTGGTGGAACAATATACGTGGCGTCCAGAAGACGAATCAACCCGAACGAAAAGACAAACTGGCTCAGTACAGATATGCACGGGTTGGTCTTTACCTAACCTATGCACGTACTATGTATCTGCAGTGCAGTATGTATTCAAATTGTGACTCCGTTACCGATCAAACAGTGCCTAAAACTTCGTCTTCAGCGGTGTAGAAAGACGGTTAGAAACGAACAAAATGCTAGCTGCATATGCTGAAAGGAGGAGAAGAAGAACGATAGTCGTTGCTTATTATTATTGTGTCATCGAGTGTCCAGAACGAGCAAGAAGGAGCCTAAGCCGCCTTAACCCGTAGACAGAAACTGTTTGCGCAAGGACCGATCGGAGACTTTGGACAAACAGCCGAAAAAACCAGCTTACTATTGCTTGCAACTTCGTACGTACGTACATGCGCAATGCACGCCGTTAGCTAAACTTCATATGACACTACACACAAAAACTGGAGGAGAGGGAAGGGATTATGTGTGTACAAAGCAACATTATAGCATGAATAAATTCTCACTGCTGAATGCAACCAATCATGTACAGTATGCTTGCACCTGCCTCACCACTGTCGCAATCAAGGAAGCCAGGCATTTCACTGGACGAAACAATGCCCAAGAGCTATTTGACTGGCTTGGCTCTGCCTTCATTCGTATGCAATTAGCACCTGGCAAGAGCATGAGCGGAAATGTACGGGACAATGGCAGAAGCGCACTTGAAAAAGCAATCAGATGTAAGCTGAGGAGGCGCTTCATTTCGCCATTGAAAGCAAAGCTCCTCATGATGTCACAGCAGCAGGCGTTTGGAGCATCTGACCACCACAATGGACAGTGGACGAACACAGCAGCTGTACTTTCTGACATTTTTGCGGAAATAGGCCTACACCTACACAACCAGAGGAGATATGAGCGAGAAGTGCGATGCATTGCTTATCGTTTACTGTGGGATGAGACGTGCTAGCTAATCATGCACATACTCGTTACTTTGTACAGTACTCATGCTCAGGTCCTGCTCAGGCCCCTTCAGATTGTATTTCACAGTACAAACAGCGCGAACAGTACATACAGTACGTACGTAGGTGCTTCCTTGCACCTTGCAGTGTGTTTCAACGAACGTAGGTAATGTACTGTATGTGCACCAGGTCTAAAGCCAACGGTAAAACACGTCCCCTCATCTGCTAAGTGCCTAAGTAGGGATATCCCCCTTTCTGGCACGTGCCACCATAATCAAAATGACCCGCAGGGCGCGTGGACAGAAAGAACGCTGCCGCAGGTCACACCACACTCATGTACACCCCAAGGAGGGACGGGAATAGGAATATGGGAATCAAACGTCGCATGTAGTACATACACATACCTCACACGTAAACAGGGAGGTCAAGCCTCGACCGCTCATGGCTCATTCACATTGGAAGAAAACGCGACCGGCGCATCACGGCTGACCATGCCTTTGAACGTGTGGAGCCATGGGCACGCCGCGCGTACGCCTAGCGCATGTCTCCGATGTGAATGGGCCATCGGTCACTGGCCAAATCGCACTTGCTCATTCAACCAAAAGCCCCGAGCTTCACTCAGACAAGTGACCGCGCTGAATATATGTGATGGCGGCAGCGTGAAAAGCTAAAGCTGAACAAGCACCTCAAAGCCTGGCCCCCAACCCGTTTTATTTGCATATAAATATACGCACAAATTAGCATAGCATTTGCTCCTCTCTTTCTGTCGCGACCAAGGTCCAGCTTAAGAGTGCAGACACGCGCCGCGCACGCATTTTGGTAATTCCCCAAAGGGATTTGAGGGCAAACTGCAAGCAATTGGCGAAAGCCGGACCTTTTAGCCTAATCCCAGCTAAGAGCGACCGAGCAAGATAAGGATAAGACTTTCGTTTTCCTGCTAAAGCAGGCACGGTACCCGATGTTTTAAGATACAATTTCCGCGTATCGCAGGACACAGGATGGGGTGAAATGTGATTGTCATGTGGCGAAGATGCGAACGGCAGATAACAGAGAAAAGACATGTAGTAGCCTACTACTGAAAAGCGCTTTAATTTCGGATACACAAAAAAAGTTTCGGACAAAGCGGGGTCCCGTTCTTTTCGGACACAATTACTTTCGGAACAGTCCACAATTTTGTGTACCAATTTACGTACAGTACAAACATAAGAAAACCGATCCGAAATAAATGCGTTTTACAGTATGTACAAAGAAAGACAGAATGGACAGCAGGAAAGAAGGAAAAGCGAATTGCCTTTCCCAGCGAAGCGATCAAGGACATGGGGGCAAAGACAATTTTCACTCACTTTGATGAGTATCGTGAAATGGAGACGATGACAAATATAGAAGATTGAAAAAATGAGTCGCAATTATTGCAGAAACTAATTTCAATTCCTGTAGCAGCAGCAAACGCGAGCCAAAAGCAATCGAACGCTCAATTTAGGCGACAGTGGCACGCGTATGAACGGGGGACGAAAGGACGCCCAAAAAACGGATTTAAGAGAAGATCCAATCTCGACAAAAGAAAATAACGGACCGACGCTGGCCCTATTCCAGAAGGCTTCGATCACAAACTGAGCCTGAGATCTGCTCTGACATCTGTTTTTTCTTCCGAGACCATCCGACGGTTAGGAAAAAACGCCACCTGTTTAGGAGAGCACATAACCGTGAGTACATGGATGGATGGATGCGCAGTAGGGTAAGCAGGGGTATGCCCAGACCCAAATTGTTTGGAGTGCAAAATCATAGATTTTCATCGACTTACATACACATACATTCAGTACATACAGAAATGCTGCCCCTTGTTGGTGAAAATATGGCGGAGATACCGTATGTGGGAAATTACCTATGTCCCAACTTTGTACATGTAGGTATACCCCAGGAAGGAAATGTCGATGGACAAATGGCGTGTGGCGTTGCACAACGCCAAATGGTTTGACAGCGCAGCCGCACTTTGAGGATTCGCCCGATTCCCCCAGATTTGGCAAATAGAATCCACGCGACCGGCGGGAAGTCACCCCCCGTCCCAAGTACCGTTTGTACAACTTACGTATATGCATGTGCGTGTTTATGTTATGTACGTACGTCAATCATACTGCGCCATGTTTGGCCAAAAAAATCGCGGGAAAACATGGTGACGCTCTGGCAAAAAAAAACTTGACACGACGACGACACGAAACCTGAAGGATCGGCCATCACACAAATCACAATCACACACACATCACACGCCGGGACGATAAACGCGTCATGACAGCAGACCTGTACGTACGTACATAAGTGCGTAAGTAAACTCCCTGTCATACCGACGGTATACGTACAGTAATGTAATGCGCGTATGCATGTATGAACCGTACCTAAATCTGCTGACACGATGCGACAGAAGAAGGTGTCAACAAGAAGTGAACGAACGTTTCACCTTCTCACACCTTCATTTTAGGTAAACGTCTCCTTTTCTTGTCGGGATTTGCAGCTATTCTTTCAGGCCAGCCCACCACGCGAAAATGGGATAATGAATGGATGACTGAACTGAAGAAGGTGAGGTGGGTGGGTGGCAGAAAAGGCGATCCATTTTCTGTTTCTTTGTTCGCCAACTTTTCAACTACAAAAGGTCACTCGACAGGAACGCAAACATCCTGTGAGCGGACGGGAAGGATTGGCAGATTTTGAGTTTGGACGCTTTCACATACTGTATAGGGTACTCCGGGGTAAAGTGGGGCAGGGATAAATCAGGCATCGACAGAAAGCATGAATGGTTTTGAGACCCCTAGCAAGCAGGATAAGGTCAATCTCAATGTGCACCGACGTACAGTACAGTACATTTTGTATACTCAACTCAACCCACGACTCAATACTCTATGTACTTTCAGTTACAGGTACGTACTTTGGCCGAGCTTCGATGGAAAAAGTTAAGATCTCCAGACTTTCCCACTCGTCGTACTTTACCCCACTCTTCCCTATCGGTTCGGTTCGGTTTCTGACCAATATTCAAATACGCGAAGGCGCCCCGCCAAAAAAGCGACGCCCTCTCCAACCGATTTTAGCAGCTTAGCCAAGTCCGTTATCTATCTGTCATCCTCATCTTTGTGGACAAAGTGCGACAGGCTAAATAGTTGACAGCTTTACTGCGACCCGGCCCCCCTTGCCTATGCAGTTGTTTTTGATCCGCACCGCGTCTTAACCATCCATCATCATTTTGGTTTAACGGTCCCTGACCAGCGTCCCTTAACTCAAGTAGTCGCCAAAGTACGTGGGGAGACCATAAGGCGGACATACACAACCGGCTTGCCCCCTCTGTTGCGCATCATAGGCTGAATTCTGTGGCAAATGTAGCCTACCCTATGCATTTGGGTGGTCCCTCAAAGAAAGAACAAAGCATATCCTGGAAAAAAAGAGAGCGTGTGGATCGGACATGAAAAGAAAGGGATTCTGTCTCTCTTCCTTCTTTTTCATGCGGAAGGAAGCTAAGGAAGGGTCATGACGGAAAATTACGCCTCACTCATCAGCGAATCTGCCGACCAGACATTTTTGGCCAGCGTCTGCTCAGAATTCTACGTGAAAGTGTGGGATGTGAGGGTGGTCGTGTTGATCGTGTATAGCGAACTTAGAACGTGTGCAAGCGCAAGGACAGGAAATGGGGCCAAGGAGGACCGTAAATCAAGGAGGCAGAAGTCAGCAAAATGCTAATGAATGAAAAATGAATTGCTAATTGCGGCGTGGCTTTTGGCCGCCGCTAACTCTGTCTTTCACACCTCGATTGCAAACAGAGGTCTACGGTATGTACTGTATGTAGTGTGTAATGTGTACGGTCGTTTTTGGTGAGAATCGCCGCGGCTTTGAATAAAATATCCAAACCGCAAATGGCAACGAAAAGAAGATCCTTTTTTTCCACGGTTCCGCGGCTAATCTGGACCCCAAAGGCCAAGAAAAGCCAGTCTTATAAAACC